>JBAMJV010010011.1:0-65389 GCA_037951105.1 Echinarachnius parma
GGGTGCACGGTCTTGTCCCATATTTTGCACGCCTAAAGTGCACATGTGCACTCCTTAACAGGGGTGCACATGAGCACCCTTGAAAAGGGGCACATGTCCACCCCTGGAGTAAACATTTCCACCCTTCGAGGTGCAAACTTGCATCCATAAAGGTGCGCATGTCCGCCCCTGGAGTAAACATTTCCACCCTTCGAGGTGCAAACTTGAGCAGATTTGTTTCGAGCATTATCAAAATCGCTGGGTATATGAGCGACAGTTTGGTAATTTATGATGGATGGATAATATTTGTTAAGGGATTAATTGTGATTATGATCGGGGAATCGATGATGATTAAGTAGGGATCGATCATGATATATAGATCGAACGATCATAGATTGTGATCGATTGTAGAACGTTGTAGTAGTATGTGCCAGTTTGCACATTTGGATTAGTTAAATGGTTGTAGTTGTAATAGTTATGATAAAGCCTGATGGTTAAGTATTAGGTTATTGTAGTAATGAGATATCGAGTAATTTGACGGGTTAAGCACGGGGAATAATTGAAGATTGGTAGAGTTATGATCATGTAAAGATTATGGTTTAAATCAGTAACCAATATTATGCATTGTTGAATGTTGTATATAAATGCGAGCATGACGCTCTGTGTCAGACCCGACGCTGCGTGCGTTGATCAAGGTATGTACTACATACAAGGAAGTTGGGCATGCTAATACAATAATTACCAAAGCCACGCTTCCCGTATTAAGATGGCGGACGGCTCGTTCATCTCGTTACAGCAATTTCAGGGAGTGCGCCCTCTAGTTTTCTTTAATATATATAACTCTATGTTCCCAAACCATTATCCTAATGATTTATTCATAAGCAGTGATGTACGTCAAGGGTTACTCATGCATATTCATAACTACGATTAGGGTTTGGATAAGATTTGAGGGATATGTTTAAGATAAAACCATTCTAACCATCAGCAGTATATGTAGCCTATTGGTCACGCTGAGGACTCCAAAACTAGGGGTAATGGGTTCGAATTCTCTCTTATGCCTCTTCTTTTTTTTCTTTTGCCATAATTCATGGGCACTCTTGGGGTGTTTATATGCACCTTTTCAAGGATGCTCATGTACACCCCTTTTAAGGGGTGCACATGTGGTCCTTAAGGCGTGCAAATTATGGGACAAGACCGTGCACCCTATAAGGTAGACATGGGCACTCTTGGGGTGTTCATATGCAGCTTTTCAAGGGTGCAATATGGGACAAGATCGTGCACCCCTAGGGGTGCACAATTGCACTCCTATTTTTTAGTGTGATACAGGAGGTTAGTAAACAGATTGGGCTTTCAAGTTGCATGTGCATAATTAATTTCTCTTTATACAAAGTTAGTTTCAGTCAATCAATCAAAATCTATTTGTTCTAATTACATAGTCTATCATGCTCTTTGATGAGCCTTGATTTCGGAATTTAATAAAAAATAAAATCTGATCTGATAACATCAGTCTAATCTTTGTTCAAGGAAACAATATGGGAATAATCAATCTGGCATTATACAAAATACAACACATATAATTTATTTCAAAAATATATCAACACCCAACATTCAAATTCATCTTAGCATTTAATAATGTGCCTATTATCATTGTAATTTGTTCAAAATTAGGAGGAAACTACGAAAAATATAAACCTATCTGCTCCGACTACGACTAAACGTAGGGTCCACATTTCCACCCCATACATTGTGCACGCTCAGACGAGAAAATGTTGACGTATGCGGGACATGCACCTTTACAGGAGTACGCGGGCACGGAAGTGGTTGAGGGGGAGTATCGTACACGCCAAGTGCACGCCTAGTTCTAAGTGTGTAAGGCTAAATGAATCGCTGTCAATTTTGCAGTCATGATATTAACTGGGGATGTTCTATAACCTTTGCTCATCTTATACTTTGGGATTTTAAAAGCTGCACATGTCAAACCATCATCAAGTTTATATCAATCAGTATACATTTTAAAATAATTATTCAACTTTATAAAATATTTAATGTTAGACGCAGGGTTCAAGCTATCAAAACGCTTTTAATGTGCGCTATTTAAAACCCGTTTTGTAAGAAAATATAATTATAGACTTTTTTTTTTTTTACATACATCTTGACAGTTCTAAACTGATAAAAACCCAAAAGCTTCTTAGACAACCTGCTTGGGCGAAAACTATTTCATACCCCCCCCCCCCCCCCCAAGTCTTAAAATTCCGGGCGTGCAACAGTGGGGCCCTTAGCTTTTCCTCTGACTCCGGAAAATTTCGCCCCCAATCGAGAAAAAAAAAGGATCGACGCCTCTGTCATCTTGATAGATCAATTGCTTTATAATGTGCTTTGTAAAATGAATTTGCAGAGTTATAGTGTAAACAGGAGATTTATCGGTTGGAATTCTCCTCGATTTGTTGTTATGAATGATGTGTACCATTGTCTTATTCTGGTATTAAGTCTGCAGTCGTTCCTAACTCCTGGAAATATGCTTAGATTGTTCCCACACCTAACACATGACTACATATTCTGCCCTTAGATCGATATGTTTAACACGTCATTTGCTAAAGTATGTAAATATGTCATGAAGACTTAAAAGAGCAAATGTATATAAATTAATATGGCAATAGATCACTTGTCACTACTTACTCAATTTCCTGCACCAATTGTATGTAATGCTGATTCAATATCTACAATAGTTTGAGCTGATTTTTATAATGCTTTCGGTACAATACACACTTGTATTTTGATTTAAAAAAATATTGATCTAGGATTGTTAATTTCATACAAAATAACACCCTGTATGTAACATATACAGGTACATGTTTTTATTCAACATTCTTCATGAACATTATAAATTACAACATATATCAAACAAATACATAACAATAAAAGCAGTAAAACTGGCTGAGATATGCCCATCCAAATTATTTTTGTTGTCAATGGGCAATCAGTGTTATAGTGCACTGGTTCATAACTGTATGAACCAGTGCACTATAACACTGATTGTCCATTGAAGTAAAATGCATTCGGATGGGCATATCTCAGCCAATACGTAATATATTCGATTGATTGTCGGTATTTGGACACTATTATTAATGCTCTTACGGAAAATGGAGTTCAAATTTACCGTTGGTTGTCGGTTTATTATATTTAGGTATATAACTTCACGAAAAAGAGAATTCAAGCCCTAATTTGTTCAGGCATGCTATTAAATGACATTTTCTTTCATATCAGACACTATTCTCGAAACTTTTGAAATTTGGCTTGCAAAAGAAGGAATGTCCTTTTAAAAAAAAGAGAATTTTCCCATACATGTAGTTCGTATTTTCGGGAGATGATAATTAGAGGCATTTATAGTAAAATAATTGTGCACTTCAAGATTGAAATCAAAACATGATAATCAGAAGGTCGGTAATAATCTTGTCAAACATAAAAAACATTAAACTGCAATAACAAATGTTCCCATATCATTGACATTCAATATTCGAAGTTCATAAGATAATGGATAAAGCATAATATTGCGAATGAGTAATGATGCGTATTGCTTTATTTTGAAGTTTAAGTAGCATTCTAATATCAGTTTTATTAAAATTCGACCATACAACAATACAGTGATTACAATTTGGCGTGATTAAAGGGTACCACCACCCATAACTAGTATCCGTATAAATGAAAGGTATATCATCTTTAGTATTCCTTTCCATCAACAAGTTCACACAAATATGTGTCCAGAAAAAAAAACAAATTGGAAAACGAATCACCATTCACCATCACCTGACGACGAACAGTCAACCTGTTCGAAACGTCGAGCCCCTCCTACCACCAACCCTCTCCTTGCAATAACCATACCGGCGATGTAGCACTTATCAGAACCACAGTTAAACATACATGTATGCGAACAATGTGTAGATGTGATACAACAAAAACATGCGAGTATACAGGTTATTAAAAATAGCTCAGTTCATAATTATCCAACTTGACATTCTAGGGAATTTCATTTACCTCTCTTGCGGACCCTACTTGCTCAAAATACATTTATATATGAAGGTCCTAAATTCTGGAATTCTTTAAGTAATGAAATAAAAAATGCTCCATCGATTAATAATTTTAAGAAAAAGAATTAAAATTATTTTTATTACAATCCTATAAACATCTTTGAATTATATCTCCCATTTACTCTTATCTCGTGCTTACGTCATCCTAAAACAAGGTCATTCTTTCCTCGCGGACT
Organism: Echinarachnius parma; assembly: GCA_037951105.1. Lineage (NCBI taxonomy): Eukaryota > Metazoa > Echinodermata > Echinoidea > Clypeasteroida > Echinarachniidae > Echinarachnius > Echinarachnius parma. The sequence goes on from JBAMJV010010011.1 coordinate 4,241, forward strand.
CAAAATTTAATCTGATATTATATATTGTGCCTTCTCACGCATTGTTCCTTTCCATCATGCGCAAGTCTTTTCTTATTTTTACTTGAGCCCCACGTGCAGCTTATCTTTTACATACATTTGAACCTCCGATCTCTCACTTCCTTTTGGCAGTGTCTCATTGTTTGTATTGTGTGCGTCTTCTCCTATTTGTGTCATGTAAAGTTCTCTCTTGTCCCATGTTGGTCTCTGTTGGCATCCCCTTTTCCCCCCTTTTTCCTCTATATATTTGTTTATGTTGTTGTAGTCTAGAATGTGTTAATTTAAATGTACAATATACCTAACTATTATTTGAGGGGTCCACAATTGTACAAGCATTGCATTTTAGTGGACCCCTCTTGTTTCCAATATGTATATCCCTATTTTGTGCAAATTATCATTATTCATTTGTAATGTTTTGTTGGAAGCAAGAATAAATTGTAATTGGAAAATTATACAAATCATACAAACATATATCATACCAATGTGCAAAGCTAAGTAAATGTGAATACAACAATTTAAGTATGGAGTATGTAGCAGTGTGATGGTAAATGCATGGAAATCTCTTGAGAAAAGATATTGGAAGCAAAACAAAACAAATCAAATGTAGCAAGCATATTAGAAGAATGTGCAGGATGAAGCTGAACACTGCCTTCTTGAATGTGAGCCCACGGGGTTGGATGTTGCAGAGACATCGCATCCAGTGTTTTTCCCTGCTGGAGCGTAGTGAATCTGGACGGTTACCTAGAGATTATATGCCCTGTAGAATCATGTCAGAAATGGAATGGTTAGGTAGGTTGAAATGATGTCCAACTGGGGTGTCGAGCTTGGATGTGTGGACGGTGGATCTGTGTCCATAGAAGCGTCTCTTGAGAGTGGTCTTGGTTTCACCTACATACTGGATGCGGCGCACTCAGCAAGTGATCATATACACAATGTTGGTGGTATAATTATTACAATCATGACAAGAGTTGGTCTCTTTAATCCACATTTCAGTTACCCAATTGCTGAGAATTGCACATCAATAGAGTCTAACAGTGAGGTTATTGCAGTATAATTTTTTATTAAAACTCCGACAATTTATATGCAAATAACTAAAAGTATAATGCAAATTAAATGGTCAATTAAAACAATTAAGACTTAACTTAAATTCCTCAGGCGTAAATCAATGTGTTTCTGGACCATAATCATCTTCCTCCCTTTATAGATGGACTCAATAATCTATGTATATCTTGTAATTCCACTAATATTTCACAGATATTGGGATGTTTTTCACAGGCATTTTGACATAGAAAATACATGCACATGACACAAATGAACAAACATACACAAGAGTTGCAAAATCAAAGCTTAAAACTAAGCCTACAAACAAATATAATATTAATAATTTACAAATGGTAAAATAAACATTGATTTGGTGTTACAATTCAAGGGGACAAATTGATTTAGCTGAAATACGAAAATGATATAAAACAAAATAGTGAACAGGTGGATAAGTTGTTAACTGAGAGAATCCATTAACCTGGATATCACTTTATTGTTCCATAAAATGTGTTAATAAGCACTGTAATGTTGGTGACATTTTGTATTGTTATGTTTTGTTTTGAAGGTATTCTTTCGAGTGCATTTGTCTTTTGATTGTTTTGTTGTTGGTATCTTATACTGATACAATGATCCTCCCATCCATGGACCAAGCTAATGCGGCTTTGCCGCAGGCCTTGAACGCCTCCCAAAGCATCGTGCGATTGGCTGTGGTGAGGTCTTCATAGATGGTAATCCGCGTCTGCTTTTCCTTTAGTTTCTTCCTATTTCTCAGCAGGTTATGTCAGTGCTGGTACGACTTTAACTTCACAATGATCAGCCGTGCGTTTTGCTTCTAAGTAGCCGAAGCTAAGCCCCACTTAGGTTCACTGCCACGGCCAACGTGGTGATCCTATCGATGTCAGATATCACCAGGTTGGTGGCTAAGTCACACACGATCTGGCTCGTGTTCTCATTCTCCCTCTCAGGCACCCCAAAGACACGTACGCAGTTCGTGCTAGTAGTGCTCTTTGCTCGTTAACTGATGACTCCAGTTTCTTTATCCTTTCCTCACAAATTTGATGTTTGTTTTGCAGATTTTAGAGCCAATTTTCAAGTTTTTCAACTTTACTTTGCAGATGGAAGAGGGCCCCATCCTCCTTATCCAGACGATCAATAATCTGCTGGAACCTGGGATCAAGGGCTTCAATGATGGATTTCTTTACAATAGAGATAATCTCTTCATCAACGATAGCTTCTTTAAGTTGATTCTTTATGCTTCGATTTACAGCTCCTCCAGCCATTGTGTTAACAAGAGGCTGGCCTTTTGATGGGTTGACTGTGGCTGTGTTAAAAATTTCCAAAATGATCCTGCTTTTCAATTAGTTTAGTGCGTTGATCCGTAATTTTCACATACGTATTATTATGGTCAAAAATGCATGTCAGGTAAAAAGGATTTAGCAACTGTGTTGACAAGTGCAAACACTAAAGGAGGGCTGGTGATGAACTGTGGATTTCATTCATCTGATGTGTTCATGGAGTAATGTGTACAAAGGTCAAGGTAAATGGATAACCTGCCAAAAAAAAACTAAACTTGCGTCATCATTGTACTATAGGTTTTCCAGGTCAAATGTCCGCCGAGTCAGACCAAATGTCGCTTAGGTAATTGAAATGTCCCAAGGAGAAATCAAATGTCCTCTTAGCAAAATAACCATCCGAATAGGTACATAAGGTGTCCATAGAGAAGTCAAATATCCGCACAATAGAAATAGGGAAAACAAATGTCCACATTGCAAAAACGTATGTCCCAATAGGAAAATAAGACGTCCATAGGGAATTTAAATGTCCGCATAATAGAAATTGCTGCCTATTCATGCATAAAATGAATGATTAAGTTGTTAACAGGTAAATCAAATGTCGTATAGGTAATTCAAATGTCAGTTGTCACAAACTTTTCATGTGATGGCTAAAAATGAATTTAAACAAAATGTCATCAGCATAAATAAAGGGTGGTTGTGGTCGAATTTTCGTGTGCTGACAAAAAAAAAGGATCACAGCAAAAATAGGGGCGCCCGAGTTTTTATTTGTGTCATGACGAAAAAAAAGGTCGTCATCACAAAAAGGGGGGGGGGGGGCGGCCGATTCAGCCCCCCCCCCCCCCCCCGATCCGCCATTGGACTTAAGTCTCTCGTAAGTATGTGGAATTACGAGAGACTTTCCTTGAGAAATTGTCCCGAGGTCTGCTTTCTATTTTGTGCGTTTTTTTATTTCGCTTAAATAATGTATGATTAATAAAGCATATTGTTTTAAACTGTGGACAGTTGATATCACTATGTGACATTTGTTTTCCCTATTCGGATAGAAGGCTCTCTACACGGACATTTGGTTCACTATATGGATATTTGGTTTCCCTTATCGGACTTCAAAAATGCAAATATGGACACTTCGTACCTACATGGAAATTTTAAATCCCTATATGGATCTCCACAATCAAATGTGGACATTTAAAAATATACATGGACATTTAAATTACCTATGTGACACTTTCCTTCACTCGACGGACATTTGACCTGGAAAACCTATAGTATACAAATACGACAATGTATGATAGAACAACTATAGTTCAAAGTATTTTTCGTTTGTGTTGGGAGGGGATTCGGACTATCTGACTAATTTAGATCAGTTTAACTCGTACAACGAGATGTTGATGACGTTAAACTCGTTGAATGCAAGAAACGTACACTCTAAATTACAAGGATTTAAAATTAAATCTATTAGATTTACTTTTAAATCTTTCTTCGGCTGTGGTTAGGGACCAGCCGATCATGATTTAAAATAAATCTTTTGTTGGATTTAAAAAATATAAATCCAGATAGATTAAAAATGAAGTCCTTTTGGATTTGTTTTATGTTAATCTTGTTAGGCCCCAGGCGAGTTCATGGCATCCTAATGAATTATTCATAATCAGTGATGCAGGCCACAATTTTCAGTTTTTAGTTTACTGTGCCTGATACATTTACTAAATAAAGCGCTACTCACCAATTATCATGGCAAAAGAAAAAAATAGAAGACTAAGAGAGGATTCGAACCCGTGACACCGAGCGTGGAGGTCCACAGCGTGACCACTACGCTACGTAAATCGATGATGGAAAGAGTGGTCTCATTGTAATCATATCCTTTACTCTAACCAAAACCGTAATCCTAGTTATGAATATTCATGAGTATAAAACTAAGAAAACTGAGCTTCAGAATACCGCAGTAGGTCACGTGTGAAATATCTCTGTTCTCATTCGTCAAATCTCCGATAACCTGGCGTTATTTTCCAATCCTTTGATGGATTGAAAATCACACCTTGGCCTTCGATTAACAATTGCTTTCGCGCGACTTTTTAAGTCTCCATAGATTTACAAATAATCTAAGTGTATTTATATTTGTTTTAATCCAAGCTACGATTTAGATTTTAAATCCCTGTAATTTAGAGTGTACTCAGGTTTCAGGAATGCAATAATCCCTAAATAATGTTGAACAATGGACCAGTATAAGTTGTAAGAAATGTAAAGCAGCAAACGTAACGTTCTTTGTTCATTTTATTTATGAAACAACCTGAAGTGTTGGTGGATTGGACAGTCAGGACCACTTTCGCTTTTCCACTATCGTTAAAATAGCAGTTTCTCACTATTCTCTAATCAATGTCGCTAGATGGCGCATATATCGTGGCGATTGTGCCATGCGATACTATTGGAGAATGAAAAAAAACAAACAATTGTACAGCCGTTTTTCACATATATGCAGCTTTGTGTCCGCCATTCTCGCCTTTTGCTTGCTAAGTGTATTTTGCCGTTCTCTTTTCTTGCCGAGCTAGCCTTTCTCACACGCCCTCTCCTTTTCCCTCGCACCGTACCAATTCCTACGGCATCAAACAGCTGTCGCGTAAGTCTATGCGCGATTAACCGTTTATTTGAAAAACGAACCCACATAATCGAGCAAGATTTTCTTAAAATGTTCAGGCCAGATCATACAAAAACTGCATACCATTAGTTCAATTATCAAGCATGTTACACAGTTACTATTTAGATGATCTGTCCTGAACATTGAGCGAAAATAAATGGAATTCAATTGAATGCAGTCGTTGCATAAATATTTCCATTGCCACAACACGTGGAACGGAACATGACGCAATACTGCGTATCACGTGAAAATCGCGGAATAGTGCTTTACCGCTATTTTGGCCGATAGCGGTTTTTCGATAGTGGTCCTGACTGTTGGATGGCCAGAAGCCAAATGTGCTAAAATTATTGGGGGGGGGGGGGGGGTAAGAATTGCATACACGGAATCGTAAAGTGATCATAATTGCTAGTGTTATTTGTTTGTATTTTTGCCCTTTTCCAGAATGATACTCTTTTTGCATCTGGACTTGAAGACGGCACAATTTACACCATGGATCTAGATGATTCGGCGATAGAACTTGTAATTTCGGACAGCATACAGGAGAAATGCAATAAGCTCAACGTAGAAGCGGAACTTCAGGTGAGTGTGCTAACGGGAATGGTGAAATTAAACGGGTCCGGTTCTTACCTTGAAGAAACACGACAAGGTGCAAGATCCCGAAACATGAGTTTACTCTACAAACTGCGAACCGTAAATGATGAGTTCATGATTAGACAAAACACAAAGAAGATCGATATGGACATTTTAACAGACAAATCCTCAGAAGCAACGCACGTGGTCGTTGGTATTGACTGGGGAGCAGTGTGTACCATTACGTGCGAGTGCGAAAACGTCGAAAATAAAGATTGTTCTAAGATAGAACGAGCCTTGAGAGAAGAAATTGAAAAACTAAGAAATAGTGTTAAAGTGTCTACACAGGGGTCGTATGAAGGCCATGGGAAAGACCTTGCAAGAAATTTTACTTTCCGATGCAAAGTCGATGTTTCAGCTCCTAGCAAAGACCTTCCAGTTACTTTTGAAGGCGTCGTAGACCTGGCTCGAAATTTGCCTAAACTAGTTGAACAAAACAACAATGGTAAAGGGGTTCCTCTTACATATCATCTGATGCCACTTTGCACTGTCGGGAAAATATGTATGCCTAAGATATCGATCGACAGTAAATACAGAGAGATTAATGAACACACACTAAAAAGATGCGCAGACATGTTGGAGAGAATCACAAATGAACGTCAACATCTATTTGACCTTCACAGTGACATACATGCCAATTCTGACTATATCTCAGACCACTGTATCATGAACATAGATGATGTTTGGAAGAAGCTACTCGTCCAACAAGCCCATCTTAGATCTGAGCTTCAGCATCTAGTCAGATTAGTCAGATCAGGGTCTGAAGATGTATCTGTTCTTGAAAGTTTCCTCGCTGAACCTGAGGGGATTTTAACTTCGAAATACAAACATGAGATTGATGAATGCAAGGTGGCTTTGAACGAAGCGCTCAAGATCAAATCCTTTAGAAACAAAGGAATCATGTACTTAGGGAAGAATGAACAGCTATTGATACCTAAGAAAACAAATGTGTTTGTGCTTTACAAGCCTAAAAATCAAAAGGACAGAGACGTCCTCGACAAAAATGATCAATTATTCATGCGATTGCACGCAACGCATGGTCAAAATGATAAATATGCTTTCGCTGTAGTAGATATGGGTTTATCCAACCTACATTGGCCAGACAAATTTCAAAAGACAGCCATTCGTAAATATGTCAATGGTTTTCCGACGTGCCAGGACGTGTACCAGAAAGAAGGCATATACTTCGAGATGTGCCTCATTCAAATCGGAAAAGCCGACTGCTGCCAAACGATTCCAAGTAAGAGAACAAATCTCATACTGCGATGTCCAAATGCCATATCTGGCAGTGGTCAATGCACTGGTGACCCTGTTAAATGGGTATGTTTAGCATGTAACAATTGTATTGAGTACGGCATTGAAACTAAATTGTTATACTGCAAGTGTGGAAAATCGAAGCCAGTAGACGCAATGTTCCGTTGTAACGATATGAATCATGACATGAGTTTTGTTTGGTACCCAGAAGATATCCTGATTGCAGAGTTGTCACAACACCGTGCAATGAAGGAAATGAACATCTTGATCATGGGTGAAACCGGCGTTGGTAAATCAACATGGATAAATAGTTTTCAGCAATACTTGTATTTTGAGAATATAAATGAAGCCATGTCTTCTCACGAATATCCTGTTTTGATCCCATCCACCTTCACTATCTCTCAAGATGGAAAAGAGAAGGTGGTCAAGATAGGTGATCCCGACCCTAATGAAGAACAGAAAACTGGTAATTCTGCAACCAAAGAACCACAAACGTATGTTTTCTTTGTAGGCGACACAAGGGTCTGTTTGATTGACACACCCGGTATAGGAACTACTGAGGGTATAGAGCAAGACAAAAAGAACGTTGACAACATTTTGACATATCTCAGCAACTATGATGAAATACACGCAGTGTGCATACTTCTCAAGCCAACTAACTCCCGAATTACAGCAGTGTTCCGCTTTTGCATCCAAGAGTTGTTGAGTCAACTGCATTCCTCTGCCAAGGAGAACATCGTGTTCTGCTTTACCCATACTCGAGGAACATTCTACCAGCCCGGAGACACCTTACCTGCCCTCAACGAAGAGCTTCGTAAGAGAAATGTGGGAATCAAAGCAAGACCATCAAACTGCTATTGCTTTGATAGTGATTCTTTTCGTTTCTTGGCATGCGTACAAAACAACATATTCGACGAAGTTAGTGTTGACGATTATGTTAGCAGTTGGAAACACTCTGTTGAGGAAACAAAGCGTCTCTTTCAGCACATCAAGGCCGATTTAAAGCCATATAAGGTTAGAGACACTTTGAGCATGCACGAGGCTCGTCGAATAATTGTGGCTATGAGCAAACCCCTGACAGATGTTGCCAAAACGATCGAACATAATTTGCAGGAGGCGGAAGCAGCAAAACAGAAAATTAAATCAGGCGAAAACAAAATCAGAAACCTTGAACAAAATGACAAGGTTATTGGATATGATCTGAAACATGTTAAGCTAGCCAGTCCTAGAACAGTATGTACAGATCTCGCGTGTGTCAAATCGATTCCAGTCGGCACAACTAAAGTTCAAAATACTGTATACAGCCAAGTTTGTCATGATCATTGTACCTTCACGGGAGTTCCAGAAGAAAGTACAAGCAGATTCAAATTGCGCTTTTGTAGATGCATTGATCTGTTGTCTGGTATGTGTAAAGTATGCAGTCACGAAGCTTCTTTACATATGCACATCACGTATAGAATCGAAATAGTTGAAACAGATTTCTTTACTGAAGAAGTAAAGAGCCAAATTCAGGCAATAGGTGATGACAAGGACAGGGAAGAGGCTTATCTACAACAACTTGATACCAAAATCACGGAGCTACAGGATGAAGAAATGCGTATAATGCGAATAGGAGCAAAGTATGGGGCATTTTTGAAAGCAATTGCTCTCATACCTTACAACGACGCTGTTGGAGACTACCTTGACATGTGCATTACTCAAGAAAGCATGCAGCCACGTGGAAACAGAAACGAAGCCCTCCTAAAGAGAATGCAGGACATGAAAAAAGAATATGAGCGTCAAAGAGAAATGCTTGACGCACCAAGTGCAAGCCATGAAGCCGAAATCATACGCACACCGGCTCAAGTTAAGGAACTGCAAAATGAGCTCTTCCAGCTTAAGCATTTTGGACAGACATTGAAGAACTTATTTGATGGCATTTCCATTACAAACTCGGCTAGAAATACGTCCTTTCGTGGGAAGTGTGGTCGTTGTCGGCATGATATATTTGGTAAGATCAGGGGGGTCTTTAAGTCGAACTAAAAGAGATAGTTCTGGTCAAACTTGATAATAAGAAACCGATACTTTGTATTATATAATATCAAACTAGTAATTACATCGTCACCATGCCACGAAGGTAGAACAACCAAAAACGGCCATGTCAGGAGGCTGTTATCATAAATAAGACGTTTAAAACACAAGGACGCCTTCTAAGACATTGGTTTCAACCATTTCGTATGAAACATTGTAAATTTGACATTGTATTGGAATATTGATTCAATACCGAAATTATCAGCAGCTTTTTAGAAACGCTATCGATAGTTAAGGCATGATATGAATATTTTGTTTACATAATCGAATCAATGTCCCACATTCACTATAATCTGATTTGTATACGTCTGCTGCTTTAACGGATTTGTATTTCATATGTTAGATTACGTCCTCGTACAAGAATTACCATTGATTTCAATTACATCACAAATTTGCATCATCAACTTTTTGAAGCGCCCTCTAACCCAACATTAAACTCTCCCTTTAACTCAAATTATGACTTAACAGTTATGGAACGCCATTGGTATATTTGTAAAACTATTGCTGACATGACATTTGTTATTGGCATAGATCCTTGAAGTTATCTTGCTGGGCACGTTAAAGGGCAGTATGTCGCATTGCCCGTTGACGTGCATTCAGACCAATATGCACAACGCCCGTTAACGTGCATTCAGACCAATATGCACAACATAGCAGTACAGCTAAGATGTATAACACGGCATTCAGACTGAGATGCACCATATAACATTCAGACTGAGATGTATAACAAAGCATTTCGACTGATATGCACAACACAGCATTCAGGCTTACAGACTGAAATGTAAAACATGGCATTCAGACTGAGATGCAAAACGCAGCATTCAGGCTTACATACTGAGATGTAAAACATGGCATTCAGACTGAGATGCACAACGCAGCATTCAGGCATACATACTGAGATGTAAAACATGGTATTCAGACTGAGATGCACAACGCAGCATTCAGGCTTACAGACTGAGATGTAAAACATGGCATTCAGACTGAGATGTATAACATGGTATTCAAACTGGGATACACAGCATAGCATTCATACTGAGATGTAAAACATGGCATTCAGACTGAGATGTATAACATACAATTCAGACTGAGATGTATAACATGGCATTCAAACAGGGATACACAGCATAGCATTCATACTGAGAAGTATAGCATACCATTCAGACTGAGATGTATGGCATTCCATTCAGACTGAGTTGTATAACATACCTTTCAGACTGAGTAACACAGCATTCAAACTCAGATGCATAGCATACCATTCAGACTGAGATGTATAGCATACCATTCAGACTGAGATGTATGGTTTACCATTCAGACTGAGATGTATAACATAATATTCAGACTGAGTAACACAGCATTCAAACTCAGATGCATAGCATACCATTCAGACTGAGATGTATAACATAGCATTCAGACTGAGATGTATAACGTACCATTCAGACTGAGATGTGTAACATAGCATTCAGACTGAGATGTATAACATAGTATTCAGACTGAGATGTATAACATACCATTCATACTGAGATGTACACACTAGCATTCAGACTGAGATGTATAACACAGCATTCAGACTGGGATTTATAACATCGTATTCAGAATGAGATGTACAACAAAGCATTCAGACTGACAGACTTAGGTGTATAACACAGCATTCGAACTCATTTGCAAAGCATACCATTCAGACTGAGATGTATAACTCAACATTCAGACTAAGATGCACAGCACAACATTCAGGCTTACAGACCGAGATGTAAAACATGGCAGTCAGACTGGGATGTATAACATAGCATTCAGACTGAGATGTATAACATGGTATTCAAACTGGGATACACATTATAGTATTCATACTGAGATGTTTGGCGTGGCATTCATACTGATATGTATAGCATGGCATTCAGACTGAGATGTACACAATAGCATCAGACTGAAATGTATAACATATCATTCAGACTGAGATATAGACCATAACTGATATATATAGCTTCTGACTGAGACACACGATACCATTTAGACTGTGATATATAACATAGTGTTCAGATTGAGATGCGCGACACAGCATTCAGACTGATATGTATGATAAAACATTCAGACTGAGACGTATACCGTAGAGCAACTTGGAATAACTAACAGTAAAGTTGTAAGAGCATTGAATCAATTAAGCTATAATATAAACTGTATCCACACTATCAACAAGCTAACAACTATATGCCTTTGAAAACATTTTGTTCTCAAACTTATCCATGCTTTTAAATTGGAAATGATTACAAAGAGAAGCGTTTCCTATATTCATGATATCGGTGATATATGTGCTTCACCAACGTATGCAACGAGACAGTTACGTCAGGGTTACCTCACTGTCCAAAACCCCAAATGAGATCTGCCCTCCGAGACGAGGCGTAGCCAATCATTTGCGTGATTGAGACAATACCATTCGATACAGAAACTTGCAATTACATTGTACATTAATTTCACTGATAAGAGGCCTTGTGGTCCGCGACCAAGGCAGCATTGTTGTCCAAATATCTTGGCTACCTAGGCTATGTAATCACGGTAAATTTGAGTTTGTATGGCGTGGTCAGTGTGTTTCAGTATGTAAAGTGTCAGAGAACACAATACAAGAAGCCACAAATAATAAATGAAACTATGGACACATGCGTGTACAGCTGCCAATTCATTACACATGTGCATATAGCCATAGTATGCGACCATAGATTAAAAATGGCCGCCAACATGTCTTATGAGACCACCTGTCTATAACGACCGCTTTTCGCCGGTCCCGTGAGCGGTCGCTATAGACAGGTTTGACTGTACAATATAAGAAAACAATTCTGACACAGCATTGTCAATTCAAGAAAGATTAGAACAGAGCATGCACCCATAACCCAAATTGGCGACCTTTCAAGTATACATCCAATTGATTAAGTCATTGTTAATTTTGTCTCCTAAAACATTAACATTTCTACCTGTGATACATTTTGGAGTGAGCAGTCAAATCACGTATTGTATCAATATGGGTATCCTAGTCGCACGCTCATAAACATAATCGACATAATTGCCAGTCACTAAACATGATTGCTCAAAGAAGAAATCATTACTCTTAGATTCACAAAACACGAAAAGAATGTTTTATAATTACTCTATCGGGCCACCAATTACAACCTGTCAAACGTTCATAAACTTTATGAGAAAACAACATGTTGGCGTCGTGCGGGACACGTCTGATGTATGCCCCCACCCAGCCCGCGACTCAAATATACAAACACAAATTGACAGTTATTAAACTGAACACACGGAGTATTTTACTTGGAACCCCTGAATATACCATACCACACTAAGTAGATTTCAAATCTGGACGAATTAGAATAATTAAAATGCCAAAGTGACGAATAAAAAAAAATCACATATAATTTGTATTATAAAATAAATGACACTTCATAGTTTGTTTTGTATATTTACACCTATATTTTACTGCTAATATATAATATGCACATTCAAGCATTATTGTTTTGGAAGAAACGTCAACTTTGCATGTGAATATGGAGGTAACAGTTGAACATTGTTTTGATTCCTCTATGGTATTATTGTAACATAAACCTTACTAGTTTTAGCAACGGAAAAATAGCAACTGTATATGCCGCTGCCAATGTAAACCCATTAATGAGCGTTATATATGTATATAAATATATATAAGCGTTATTTTGGAAGAAATTAACAAGGTTGTTATATGAAATACATTGATTATTTGCACTATAAAAAGTAACAAATGAGGATGTAGCTTCTTGTTTGTGTACATGCAGGTAGCGGACTAGTAATAAGATATTCCAGGCATACCATGTTATCATTCATATTTCACAAAGCGTCTTTGTAATGTTTTGCTATACTCAGCAACAATAATTGCACATTCCTGTACAGAAGCAATATTCATTAAATGTGAAATTATACCAAGTTGTTGTCATACAAGTATATGACAGCTATAACATTGCATATTCATGTTAATATACAGAATAGTGAGAGTTACACTGAAATGTAACTTGAAACCAACTAACTGTTCTACACGCATGTCAGATACATGGATTACCATTTACATTTTACATATAAACCGAATTTTGACTCTGAACAAATGTGCCGTATTTATGATTGTAATTGCGTAACCTCGTACCATAGTGGACGATTTAATGATATATTGTAAAATACAAATTGCATTACAATTAAAAGCTGGATGCCATCAACACGATACTTTATAGGTATGATAAATATTCTTCTAAGTATATAAACATAATATTAAATTAAATATGTGTTTAATGTTGTATTAACATTATTTTTGTTCGAAACACAACATGATGTATTCTGCTTTATTGTTTGTACTGGTCATATTATTTATTTTCTGCAACTCTTCATTAGATATGTATATTTTATGTTGTTCAGTATTATTTGGTTATACAATGTTTGACATCAATCAAGATAATACCAAATGGTAAACAATATGATTTCATAGTTTAATATCTTTCAAGCATTTCATATAATTAATAGATTAATATAAATCATTACGCAAGATCAGAAACTGTGTGATGTTTATGAAGATAAATATTTTCTTCTACCAAAAATTTAATATGTTAGCCTTTACTGAACCAATGAAAAGAAGGCTATATTCATTAAATAAAACAATTCCTATGTATGCATGTTATTGTTTTACCTTCCTTTCAATTGTATCAACACGTGTGTTGACAATACTTAAAGGGATAGTTAAGTTTTGGTAGAGAGGGCGCTAGACTACTTATTTTTTTTGTGAGGTAATGAAAAACTGAGTGTAAAATTTGAAAGAGCATAATATTTAAATAATAAAATCATCTTTGTTTGATCAAAATCGGTTCAGAGACGGCTGAAATATCCATAAATATAACAATTTGTAATAAACCCGGGGCCCCGGGTTTATTGGAGAATTTTGAACCAGCCGTTAAAAATTAAAAAAAAATGCTTCCTCTTTTCAAAAAGTTACAAAATAGGTATTTAAATAGTTGTTGGTTATTTCTCTATCTAATCACTATTTCAACAAATCATCACATGCACAATATTTTATTCAAAATGGTTGAAACCGATGAGTGTTTAGAGAGCGCCCTCTTACGTTTTAACGGCTCTTTTTGAATGATAACATGATCTTTACTACGTCATTTGTAATTTTGTGTTCCTTTCTAGTTATAACTATTAGTTTGTAATGTAATGATGCAGGTTTTGGTTACTAAAATTCAGTTTCACCAAAACTGTACTCTCCTTACCAGAACTCAACTATCCCTTTAATTGCATATAAAAAACAAAAAAGTACCGACTACAGGCTATCGATAGACCTTGCAACCAACAAATATTATAACATAGTTATGTATAATCTTAGAGCAATGTTTTATTTCGATATTAATTTAACATAAAACAAGCAAATTGTGATATTTGAAATAACTTGAACTCATAGTAGAAATGTATCTATATTTGAAAATATAGATAGTTGAAAAGGTATGTTACTTTCGATAACATGGTATGCGTAACGAACACATACGACACTAAATAAACCCTACTTCTCTTGTTTCACATGTCCATTTGATCTTGTATTTGATATATGAAATGTATGCTTATGTTTTTTTCAAAATGTTCACAAACAAGCTTCCTGCTTATATTGTTTCCTTTTGTCTACCCACGGTACTGTGGGCTTACAAGAATACCACATTGTACCAAAATAAGGATTTTCGTAAGTGTGATAATAATGTGCTTTGTATAATACCGTGATTGTGCATTGTATGCGTACAAACAGTTTGTGTTGTACGTTAAGATATGTTACACAACATATTGATATCTTGTATAATATATTTTCATTTTGTACCACTGGAGATTGTTGGTTATTAATATTTGCTCAAATGAATGTCATTAAGTTATAGCGTTTTTAAATAAGATTCACATTATTGACTAATATCGGTTTGCATTCCCCTTGTTACCAAAACACTAACCCTAATTATTGTCAGAAACAAATTTAATACAATGTAAATGTCTGTGTATTCAATTGCAATATGACGATTGCGCATTACATTGATAACTAATTAAGCAAATACTTTATGTTAACTACTTGTACATTGAACGATGAACGTGCCATCTTGTCTTGTTAGTCTTCTTACAATTATGAGTTATATTTTCCCAGTAGCAAGTTACAGTTTGGAATTTGATTGTATGTGTATGTATTGTAGTCAATATAATGTTTATTTGTATTCGTATACATTGCTCTTGTTTGTCAGGTTGAAACTGTATTATCTTGAGTTCAATTATAAATTGTATAATACATCTATATTAGTAAATATATAATCCATTGCGGATATAGTATCGGAAATAATATCGCTAATGATATTCGTTTGTCTCGCAATGTATGGTCAAACTAGGAATCTAAACGATCATGACGTTTCGTATGCTACTGCAATACTTTGTCAAATGATAATATCGAATGTAGACACTCGGCTTTTATGCTCTACCGTGGCTCCCAACATCACAATCTCGCATGAGCGATTGCGTTCGTGATAGGAAACGTCATGATCGTTTAGATTCCTAGTTTGACCATACATTGCGAGACAAACGAATATCATTAGCGATATTATTTCCGATACTATATCCGCAATGGATTATATATTTACTATTATTGATTGAACATACGGGCGCCGTGCCCTGAAATTGATACGTAGATATGAGCGTTGTAGCGAGAAGGTGGCTAGGTTCTACCGTGGGGTTTGGCATCAACCGTTGGGGGCCGGTTGGTCGGGGTAGTGTCGTGACGACGTAACGTATGCTGGTTCGTTATGCGGGCCGATCCAGTGTCCGTTGATTGGTTGAGTGCCCGTGTGCACCGTCCAATCGGGGTGTTCCGTTGTTGACCTATCACGAACGCAATCGCTCATGCGAGATTGTGATGTTGGGAGCCACGGTAGAGCATAAAAGCCGAGTGTCTACATTCGATATTATCATTTGACAAAGTATTGCAGTAGCATACGAAACGTCATGATCGTTTAGATTCCTAGTTTGACCATACATTGCGAGAAAAACGAATATCATTAGCGATATTATTTCCGATACATTTATATTGTTTACCATTAAAGATTGTTAGTTGTAAAAAGTTGGTATATTTCTGATAATGAATGACACAAGCTATTAATGTATGTAAGTCAATACGTCTTAACATAAGCTTCACAATATTTACTATAGTTAGCCTCATTTTCTGTGTTACCAAGAACTAAATCCAAGTATTGTCAGAAACAAATCAATACCATTTGCATGTCAATCTATTCAATGTTAATTTGATAAATGCACAGCACATGTTGTAATTACATGTAATTGAGGAAGTACTTTGTTTACAATCATGATATTGAATATGATCGCTTTGGTCTGTAGCAAATGACAGTTTGGAATGTGTAATGTGTTGTGTTCTTATGTATTTACTCAATGCAATGTTTTTTTTAAGTCTTATACATTGCTCTTGTTTATAAGATTGTAAGTGTATCCTTGTGAGTTAAATTACATCCTGTATAATGTTTTTATATGTTGTACCACTGGAGATTGTTAGTTGTAAACATGTGCTTTATTTCTGCAGATAAATGTCATCAGCTATAAAATGTATTTAAGTCAATAAGTCTTGAAATAAGCTACACCATATTGTCTATTGTTGGTTTCCATTCTCTTTGTTACCAATAAGCTAGAACCGAATATTGTCCGAAGCAAATCAATACAATTTGCATTCAATTTATTCAATTGCAATATGATAAATTCAAAGTACATTGTATGACTACATGTAATTGAGGAAATACTCTGCGTTCACTATACGATTGTTATATTAAACAAATAGACATGCCATCTTGACTTGTTAGACTACGTACAGTCATGATATTGAATATGTTCGCTATGGTCTGTAGCAAATTATAGTTTGGAAATAGTATAAGCTATTGTCGATGTTTACTCAAAATGTGTCATCCTCATTATAATGTGTCTACTACATATCGAGCTGTGATTTCAGCGGTTCTCCAAAAGTAATATTCTTGTCGTTGCTTAATAATGTCATCACATGTGTTAATATTACTCAGAGATCCATTGCCATGCCCAATAGAGCTTACTATGCTGCTGTTATTTAAATGGGATTGAATACTCAATCTGAAATGTTCACCAGGTGCGAAACTGCACTATCATATAATATTGTTAACTATATTGTGATAATCTTGTGCAGTATATTATATGGTTAAAAATGCCCCTGAAAAGGTAAAAAAAAGTACCCTACGGCCCGAAATAGAGCTATGTAAGAAAAAACAAAATTTGCCGACCATGGCTTTTTCAAACTGATTACGTACAATACTACCTGTATACAAATGAGTAATTGTTCAACATTTGGGACACACAAACTATATAAAGTATCTAAATGATATAGAACTAAAACAATTTAAAACAATACAATACAAAGGTGGTCATAGAAACATTGTAATTGGGTTTGTCAATATTGTTATTAGTGTATGTTCTAAAATAGTGAATAAAAACGTTTGCAACCACAAGTAGCAAGGTGTTGTATTGATAATATTGTGCGTGTTCTGTGTAGAGTAAGTATTAAACATAACAATGTACAGTTGGATGTGATTTTAACAACTGTGATACCCATGGGCGTAGGGGCATGTACTTCTCAGGGGGCTGGGGTCTTTTGCCCGAATGTTCCAATTTTCACTTGACAGTTATTCGATGCCAGAAAACGACATGTTTTCATTTGTTTATTAAAACATTA
This sequence comes from Echinarachnius parma, assembly GCA_037951105.1. Lineage (NCBI taxonomy): Eukaryota > Metazoa > Echinodermata > Echinoidea > Clypeasteroida > Echinarachniidae > Echinarachnius > Echinarachnius parma. The sequence goes on from JBAMJV010010011.1 coordinate 21,957, forward strand.
AACAATTTTACCCGAATATTAGATTTTGACAAATATAACATAACACTGCCCGAATGTATCATGATTCTGCCCAAATATAACATAGTTTTGACCGAAAATTAAATAATTTCCCTTAATTTTATGTGCGTCTCTGTCTGGGTGCACGGGTATGGGTGGATATGTGAGCGAGTGTGTATGTGTGTGTGTGTGTGTGTGTGTGTGGGTGAGTGCGTGTGTGTGTGTGTGTGTGTGTGTGTGTGTGTGCGTGTGTGTGTGTGTGTGTGTGTGTGTGTGTGCGTGTGTGTGTGTGTGCGTGTGTGTGTATGTATGTGCGTCTCTGGTTGGTTGCATGTGTATGAGTGTGTGAGCGCGCGTATGTCATTGTATCTCAAGTTAAGCATTTCAACTGCATCATATAAAGCAAGTATCCATATATGTAAAATCATCTGTCTACACTAAAACCCTAATAAACAACTTCATAAATAGTAACAAGTGTGCACTTTTAAAAATTTTCTTTCGTTGCATGTACATGTGTCACTAATGGTAAAACAAGACCATCCTACTGCAACAATAATTTGAATGCTTCATTGGTGCTTACAATAAGACATTATATTTTCACTGTTACTAAAAGTATTTCTAACATCATAACAAAACAGGCATTTCTGAGTAACTCTTGTACTTTTTAAATTAGTGAACAACCCTCCAAATCAAGTCATCTTTACAAACACATATGTTCTTGTGAACTCTCTAAAATCACAAACGTATGCATCAACAATAAATCTGTACTACAACCTTTTAAAAATACTTCATCATCAGTGGTAACATTTAAGAACAAGTCAAATATTGAGTGATTTTGACCAGTACCGTACAGTATGCATATAACTGCAAACAAATCATGTCATGTTACATTCATTGCAAACATTTATAGAGTTGTACCAATGCACACGTCAGTAACTTTATATAACATCATGTAAGGCAGATACATATTTTGCAACAAATACAATTAACATTGGTTGATGTCTAATTCTCAAAATTAGCTTCATACTCAACTCAAAGTACAATTTTCCAAGGTACACAATTATCAATCATGAAAATGCACATTATGTAAATAAAGAAACGGGATTTATCAAGTATGCTATATAATAAAGAAAGTACTAAATAAATCTCATAACAACTACATGCATTTATGTTAATCTGAGAAAACGGGAAAATACTTTATTGTGTTTAAGTGAACTCTGATCACTGTCCGCACGACAGTTTAAACCCGCTTCCGCAAACTGTTCGCAAAACAGTTGAATCCTTCTATTGTAACTGCTCGCAAAACAATTAGAACCTGCCTTCGAAAACTGCTCGCAAAACAGTTAATTCCTTCTATCGAAACTGCTCGCAAAACAGTTTAATTCTTTCTCTCGAAACTGTTCGCAAAACAGTTAATCCCTTCTCTCGTAACTGTTCGCAAAACAGTAAAAATCCTTCTCTCGAAAACGCTGGTGTCGATGTGAAGTCCTTGCTTGCAGTCCTGTGTTCGCGATAACATGCGGCCGCCGTCAGGCAGAAGGGCGTATCTCGAGTGTCGCGCCGGGATCTCAACACCGAGAAAAACGCCTTTAAAGTTTGACATATTCAACCCTCTGTTGAAGCTTTGGACGTAGAATTTTTATTGCGGGGTTGATTCTAGTTGAAAGCCGACATATGAAATATTATTTTTAAATTTTAAAATTGATTCTAAACTTGATATTTCTTTGTCTAGGACCATTTTAAAAAAGATACGCCTTTCTGCCAAACAAATTTGAACAAATTCCTAGTTGCTTTTGTACGGCAGAAGGGTGTATCTTTAGATACGTGGAAATATCGCCCGGTATCGTCATGCTATCGTCAGGCAGAAGGGCGTATCTATATATACGTGGAAGTATCGCCCGGTATCGTCATGCTATCGTCTGGCAGAAGGGCGTATCTTTAGATACGCCTTCTGCCTTACAAATGTGACTACGAAATAGTCCACATTTGTTTGGCAGAAGGGCCTATCTAAAGATACGCCTTCCTTTTGTACAATTTTATATGCCATTGAGATGATATTTTTTGGGAGCTGACTTGATGGATGTGACGTGTCTGACTACGGTTCGATCCGGATATCCGGTGCGGCGCGGCACCATCCAGTAATATAGTAATTAACGTACGCCATATGCATGCATTGGTCGCGCCGTCGTCAGAATTAACAGCTTACTAATACAAGTACGTTAGTCTAATTCATGAGTAGACAATTATCTTGGATTTATTTCAGTATTATATATACGGTTCGTGCGCGCAAATACTTAGGTGTCCTTAAAATCCATCATTACTAGTAAATTGGGGCAGACATGACATGACAAGTCTTGAGTCAGTCTGTCAATGACGCTGACGGTTTTCATTTGCATCACTTATAAGACTTAAGTAACTGACTAAAGGTTCGTATTTGGTAACTCCTTGCAGTTGCACTCTTTTCTTATCATTCATGGTCTGTTGTAATATTTTTGTCAAACTGTAAGTAATTTGTGTACCACTTAAATCGATGTTTACGTCGCTGCGACGTAATAATCACGGTCGCTGAAAAAGAAGTTAGCGGGACTTCACCAGCAGCTATGCCGTTAGCTAGGGGCGACTTGTGACGTGATTGGAGAGAGAATATCGCATTCCTGCGACTCGTCTTATCGGTACTGGTTACGTCCGATATATGGTGGCTCAAAATTGGAAACGTAATCAATCGAGCAAGTGGGTGGCCAATACGATTGTTGTTTTCAGTTTCATATTTAGAGCCACCACATCAGTTTGAGCTACGGATGTAACCGCAGGAGTACGGTACTATTCTCTCTCCATTCGCAAGTCACCCCTAGCTAAGGGCATAGAGCTCTGCAGCTAATGAAGTCTTGCTAACTTCGATTTTAGTGACCGCTAAGTGAGACCAAAATTATTATAACCACAGACCCAAGGAAAAAACAAATAGTGCAATGAGTTATACGAACCATTTTAGTCAGTTTGAAGTGATGCAAATGAAAACAAGTATGGGCTGAGTGGACCCACATCTACAATGTATTGTAAATGGTCCTGATAGGACCATTTACTGCTCACAGTGGTAAAAATCTACGGGACACAATTTGAACTACAAACAGAGAGAAAAGAACAGCATATCTAAAGTAAAAAATTGCATACCTAGATTGAAGCTGATTTTATGATTTATTGTACAAAATTTCATTTTCAAAATGATAAGTCATACTTACAAAAATCGTCATATAAGTTCCATTTCTTTCTCTTCCTGCTCGATGTCCCATCGTAAACAAAGAAAGCCCGCCCGCAACATGCGGAGGCCGCTTATTATTGTCCAAAACAAGCGAACTCGCGATCTGCAAGCATGCCCGCCGTATCCGATTTCGGATACGCCGTATCAGAATTCGGATACGCCGTGACAGAATTCGGATACGGTAACACGTGTGGTGTGGGAAGCTTGCGGGAAATACATGACAGTCATCCAGATAGCAGCAACACTTTCGAGAGGGATCACGACTGGGATTCTCTCAGTTTTTTTATTTTCCAAAACTGCAGATTTTCCATTTTTTTCGACATTTGAATAATAATTTGGACCATTTTGGTGGGTTCATATACTACTTGTATCATTTTTAGGGCCAGTCATGATTGATTTTGTTGAATTTAAGATAAGAATTTTGTGTGAAATTTTGACAAACTTTTTTTGTACTGTCCCACATTGTTCCCGTATAGCGCAGCATTACAATGTAGTGTTGTGTGAGTGGACCATTTAGATGTGGGATAGATTCAGTGGCGTAGCGACGAGGGGGAGGGGGGAACGTGCCCCTCCCCCCCCCCCCCCCAATAATTTGGAGAAAAAAATAGAAAACATAAGGGGACATTTTTTGGAAAAAACAAAGAAATACATAAGGTTTGGGCCCCCCCGCCAATAATGTTGCGTGCCCCCCCCCCCCCCCCCCCTCCCCAATCAGTCCGACCACGCTACGCCACTGTATAGATATCATGCCTTCATGCTCTTTAGGAAAAGGAAGTTCAAATTGACAATTTCTAAAAATAGATTTTTGATGAAATCACACTTCACCACTATTGGATAACGAATACTTGTTTTTCTCTGTTTTATCCTCACATGTACACATGCAAATCACACCCAATTACATGCAAGTCAGTCAATGAGCACAACCCAGACAACCAAGAACTTTCAAATCATATACAAAGGGGCTCTGGACATCGTGATTTAAAAAATATATATATATTTATTATTTATATAGATCATCCTTGTTACCGTAGCAACATCATTCGTACAGGATTTTGTATGATGAATAAGTGCATAGATTAACCGTGCGTAGAAGCATGAATTTCAAACCCTGTAAAAATGAAAATTCAGTCATGTAGAAATGTACATGAAAGAATAACAACACAAATATGAACGCAACCCACATTCCATTATCATGAAAAAAATAAAGGTTATTTGAATGCAAATAAATGTATACAGATATTACATATCTTTTTCAAACAAGAAAATTGACATGAACATAGTAATTCTCAATCAGGCCGTTGCAGGACAAATACCTATACTCATGCAGCATTGGTTTTAATTCCATTTGAAAGTTCATTAAATAAGATAATATATGTGAAATAAGAATCATTCAATTTCAAATGCTCTCATAGTTGTAAAATTTGATAAAGGGTCCTTTCTAATAAACAACGATACCAAGAAAAGTACTTTTGGACGTGTAGTTTATGTTTTAGGGCGCTTTGAGTGAGACCATGTCAGGTTCCTATTTTTGTCAATCTTACCAAGTCAATGCTTGATGAATGAGAAGTCTTACTGCCTGTCATATTTTATGCCCATTTAGACAGTGGGCCCAAAGGTCAATATGTCTTCCAAAATTGATTTTCATAACCTATTAGGGAGGATGGGAACAGTGTTGCAAATGATGGCCAATATATTAGCTAAAAACATCATTTTTTTTTTTACAAGTGCAAATGTTGAGCATTTTGGAAAAACGTGCATTTCCGTGAAGAGATCATTTTCGCATATAACACATAATAATGCTTTACATACATGTAAGTGTACATACACATAAACTTCAAACAAAATTAAACTTAAACCTCACTCAACTTAAAGGGTACCACCACCCAAAAATAATATTCTTATTAAAGAAAGGTAACATCTTTAGTATTCCATTCCATCAACAAGTTCACAAAAATATGTTTCCAGAAAAAAAAAAAAAAATTGGAAACGCATCACCATGCTAAAGCATGCGTTCATGCGGTTTGAATTACGCAGACTGCTATGTGTGCGGTGAATTGCAACGTGTGCAGAGCGAACGAATCGCCCGGGAATCTATTGTTTACAAACGTGCGCGTGAATAGCATTGGCGCACTCGCAAATGGTTGGCCCGTATGGAACCAGGAAATAGCAGTGGTTCCGTAAGTAGTGGAAATTAATTGCTTTGTTTATGAATTGCACAACCCTTTGCAAAATGTTGGGTATCTGATATCACAAAACGGTACCAAAACATATAATAATGTGTTGTTCTTTGCCTGGTGGTCCCCTTTAAAACTGAAATTTACAGTTGTTATTTTAACCCATCAAGAAGTAACAACATTTTAGTACATAAACACTCAAATTGGCAACTCCAAATTGGCAACATCTTATTTTAACTTGCCATTTTTACATGTTAGCTCAATTGTTCCAAGTTCATCCAAACTAGTCTTCTATTTTTTGCATAGTTGCCAATTTGACTTTTATAAAGTGAAAAAAAATAATAGTGTATTGCCAATTAGAAGATTTAAGTCTAAAAGTCACAATGAAAAAAATAAATGAAAAACATAATACATAACAAATAATTTTTAAAAAGTTACAATAATAAATTAGAGCACAATTCATGAAAATGTTACTTTATTCTATATTATGTACATGTACGCTCTATGCGGATAAATTGAAAATTTACAGTCTTTAAGATTCAAATTTAAAATAAACAAATTGCCTATCAGTGTACCTTTAAACAAAAAAATAGTACAATAATAGTTGAATGCATAAATCCGAGATCCCGTTATGACTTTTGAATTCTACCGATCCGAGAACGAGACAGGATTTTGTCTTTACCTAACAGCATAAGTTGAAGATACGATCGTCCACCGTGATCATTTAATGTATGTCCTGTCAGAAATTTCGTAATCAAGGTAATTTGAACAGCATGTTACGTTACCATAAATGATAATTCTGTTTAAATCATGTCCAGAAATGCTAAAACTATAATTCATATACAAATTTGCTGTAATTTAGAAGATGATTTGTGACCTTACACCACAATAAGACCAATAAGTGGTCCTTCGTAGGCAATTTAGACATGGTTATAGGCCATCTACAAAGTATGTACGCACAAAAGGGGGGGGGGGGGGGTTCGCACCGATGTGTATGGTATGCATACAGGGGGAGGGGGGTCTCATTGTTTGCAAGGCTTCGTGTCTCAAGCAAGCAATGGCTGCACAGTGCACTGCATGCAGGATCCGGAACGACTGAACACATGATGGAGACTACCCGGCGAGCGGTGAAGTCACGCGCGATCCCAAGAGATTGGGGGGGGGGGGGGGGGGGGGGGTGGACCACATGGTAAATTTTGGACCAAAATATGCATATATGTACTTTTTAGATGGCCCCCATCACAGTAAAATTCGTTACCTTTAAAATTGTACATAATTTGTCATATTCAGACGAAGGCAAACCCTATGAAAATGAGTGACAGAGATTTGGAAAATGGCTTTAGCAGTTTTAAAACAAGGGAGAAACGGGCCACTTCAAAGATTGCCGCCCATTCAAGCACTGTAATCTGAGTAATTTTTATTTGATGAAAAAACATACATAAACATGATTTCTGATGATCAAATTTTATAGAAGGTAGATTAAGATACCTTCATTCAGGAAATACAAACATTCTAAATCTCATATTTTTAACCAAAATTTATTTCAGCTAATAACAGAAACTACAGTTGAATCAACACTACTAGTATTATGGTGTGTCCATATTCCTCCATAATAACAAAAGATCCTCCTTTATCTAAGTTTGAAATTTTCAAGGTGATAAGGGCATTTCCACGGTAACTCGCGTTACACTTTATGGTACATCGACTACTTCAATGTGCAGTAACTCACATTATTTTATCGAACTGTAGGCTGATTTTATCACCAAGGATTAAGTAGATTTGCACTAACTAGATAACACAAAGAAGACTGACAGAGCTATATTTAGGAACCTTTACAGAAGAATCCTGTTTGGTAACTCGCGTAACCAAAAAAAGACATGGACAAAAGTCAGTAACCCCTAAAACGTGAAAAGCACGATTAAAATATTAATCCTGGTCAAATATGTTATGTGCTAATTTGACATTTGTATGTGTCCTAGGCTATGAGTTAGTATTGAACAAAATTTCAAAGAATTTGGGAATAAATTGTAGGATGCAGAATTCCAGCATCACCACCGCCTGGTTGGTCGAAGCGCGCTTCACGACGATAACGGTGGTCGAACTCATTGTCACATCCGCGTCGTACATCAGATCGTCCCCCACAGAGATTGTAACCGATGTTACGCCCGACTTGATGAGCGGACCTGTGGCCGGGAGCACGATCATGACCCAGGACCAGCCCTAGTTCCACTGATCTCTAAATATTCTTGTGCAAGCCTTTACGGTTGAATGAGTAAGGGAAGTATATGTGTGATCTGCTACATTCTTTTGAGTTTTATACTATTCTAGCATATTGATATCAATGAGTTAGAACCAATGATGCTAATTACCATGGTAAATATCGCTGGTCCGTAATCGGGCGCCTGGGCCCAGGTACCATTCTTGTCTGACGGTCGCTGAAATGGGTGCTACGTCTGCCCAGATGGTCACGATGACCAAAATCACTGTTTGACTCGACACTCGAAGTTGTCCTGACGGGGACTCCGGTTGCCGAATTCGTCACCTCATCCAGTCCAATGGTTGAAACTGGCACCACGGCAGGCCCCACTGTCGAATTCAGCTCTGCCCTGGCTGGATGGAGAGCAGCTGTAATAAAAAACAAATAAATTTCATATTTATATTTTGCATTTGAGCCATTGGCATGAGGAAACTGACATTTTAACAGGAGATTGTCACTCAAATGTGTGCTTTCAAGTTTCATCTCGGACTTGGAATGGATGAACAATGACATGAAAATTTATGGGTGGGTTTGCACTACGAGTAGTACGATTTCCAGTAAATACACATTTTTAATGTGAAATTTGAGAGCATAATTCACTAATATCCCGTTGAGGTACCTCAAATTAGAAATCTTATTTGACAACTTTATCCACCCTAGACCCCGGCAGACTCATATATAAATTTTTATTTGTTTTGTTACATTCCCATCCTAATGTATTGTTCAGAAACCAGTACGCTTTATCGATGCACCAAACCCTCTGCGCTACCGGTCTATAAGCACCAGTATCCATTTCCATATGTGGAATGGAGAGCCAGGGAAAATCATGGATAGGCCTATAGATGTGTGCAATCTGCTGGACAGCACAAACACATTTTCAGAAATATATAACTTTTGAGGGAGATTTGCACAATATCTAGCATTGCCAGTGGGTCACGATGTATGGGGCATGTACAAATAGATGTAGGGCAAGTTAACTTATGGACTAGTTTGCTTGCCCATCGGGCAACTGATATTTATTTTCAACTAAACAAGACTGTAAGCAAGCTTGCTGTAAGTGTAACACTATGGCAAATCACGTTCTGGCAAATAGTGGCATACCTATTGTACAGGGCAATTTTTATATTTTGTTGTAACTTTTTCCTGTAAATATTTGAAAGGTGGACGGTAAACCAACTTGTTTGGAATCCTACACAGAATGAACATGTTTTATGCCTGTACGATGTTCATGGAAAAATGGACACTTCAATAACTGTTTTCCCATCTGGCATTTGCCATAACATGTACTTACATGTATTCACGTTTTTTCTTTGGGCAAGAAAAATGTGGCATGAGCAAATGTGTCACATAAATAGACATACCTTATTTGTTATTGTCCTTTCTGCTCCACTGGAAAAGTGAAGAACTGCTCTCATGCCGTCATCAGTTCCATGATCTTGAATTAGTCCTAAATGCATAAAAATGGGAACAATAATATAATTATAAAAAGAATTCATTTTAAAAATACAAATTGGTTATCAACAAATTCAGAATTAGATACATTCTGGCAAGCTTTATAATTAAGGGCTCTGAATTTTTGCCTTTAAGTAAATGTAAACGTAGTCAAGAAAAGAATTTAAACTATTTCTAAAAGAGATGTTTGGGACGGTATCCTAAATGCATTAAACATGTATTTTGTACTTCAAAACAGCCAAAATGAAGTTTTCTGAAGAACGCAAGATGCACGAGTATTGTTTTCTTTTGTTCACGATTCCCTGACCCCGCAGTGAGCAGATAACAAGGGTACATTCGCACAATGGAGTATTTCCCAGGGGCCATATTTTGGAGGCGCAAGCCGCAAAGGAGCCTTGGCCCCGGGGATGGTGGGAAGACCCTGGCAGATACGGTCCGGTCGTCCATGGTAAGACATTCCTTTCTAAATGTTCATACATGTCCAGAAATCAGTAGGCTTTTTGATGTACCAAACCCCTCTGGATCTGGGCTGCTGGTCTATAGTATAAGTACCAACACCCATTTCCATTCATCCAATGTGGAATGGAGAGCCGGAGAAAATCATGGATAGGCTTACAATCTGCTGTAGCACAAATGCAGCAGAAATTTTGTTGAGAAAGATTTGCAGTTTGCACCAATTCTATCCGTGCACCAATTCTATCCGTGCCAGTGGGTCACGAAATGGTAAACCAGGTCTCGAAAGTAGCACTTGCCCGGGGCAGGTACACATTGATGTAGGGCAAGTTAATTTTTCATAAAAGGACTAGTTTGCTTGCCCAATCATACCAAATCGGGCAACCGGCATGGAAACTGATGTTTCTGTTCAACTAAACGAGACTGTAATTCATTACATGTGTGAATCTCATCATCAATTTAAAACTCTCACTCAGTTATCAAATTAAATGTATGAATGTATGCTTGTTATCAGATGCCTTTTATTTGATTTATTTGCACCAACATATATGAAATCAGGTATATTCAGCGGTTGAAACTTGAAATTAAGAAAGCGTGATGTCAAAGATGAACAATACAATGTTGCTGTCATGACAAGTTCAATTTAAAACTTTTACAGCTTAACATAGACTTAAAATACTGTATTTTCAACTGATACAGATAGTCAATTACTCACATGACATTCTAAAATTCATTGAATTTGCATTAGTTTCTAATGAGGCAAATCAGGAGGTCCTCATAACCGTCATGCAACACAAAATCAAAAGGAAAGTCGGATTTTAGGGATCGGGAGCTCTTTTAACTACTAAAAGTAGTAGTACAAGAGTAACTTTTAGGCAATTATGCTGCAACTGCAAGACTATAGTATTAGGGATTTCGTGATCAAAATCTAGCAAACGCATGGGCATGATGCATGGCCCCTGGGGTTGAAATTTCTCAAATGTGATCTAGCCGAGTTGAATAAACCGGCAAAGGAAAATGATTAAACGATTAAAGAGTAAGAAAAATGCAAATGAATTTGATGCAGTCTATTGGCCGAGTGGTGCCGCTCATACTCGTATACTAGATCAAGACAAGGGCCTTGCCTTGGTGGAGGAAAGTACAGATCTAAAAATTGTCCGCGCGTGCACAAAGTATGAATCGCCAAACAAACAAAAACACTACAATGTTTCAGATATCAAACTATACCATTTGTATTCACTTTTGTTATTGAAAGGACCGTTTGATATTCCAACCACGACAGCATAAATGGTTTTATGTAAGCTGTGGACGTTTCATTATGCACTTGTCAATGTAAAGTCCCACCCTGCTACCCCCCGACATGGGTGCGTCATTCCCTGGTTTGGTCAGTCAAATTTGTGACCCAGGTTTGCCTCATTTAACAAGGTTTGTCGGTCAAATTTGTGACCGAGGTGTGCGTCATAATCCTACCCATGTCAGTCAAAAAAATGACTTAGGGTAAGTCATGGTACATCATTTGGCTATGGAAAAAACAGTGATAAATTGCACGCATAATTTGCCATTGCAAAGTTTCGCACGCACGCCGCGCTGGGTAGTTGCTCCGTTTTATTACAGATTCACAGGATATGTTCCCAGCCCGCGATCTTGGACTGCGTGCACACACCAGCGCGCTAGCAATCAGTAGGGCTCAGTGCATGCAATGACATGATGTTTCGGCTCCTGCCAAAGCTCGCTGCATTCGGTGAGCGTGGGTGTTTTTGTCATTCTCAAATCGTTTCCGTATTTACGGATGTGTGTCAATATGTGCGTCATTTTCCACCTTTTGTCTGTCAAAATTTTGACTCTTAGTGTGAGTCAATTCACCAAGGATGTCCGTCATTTTTGTGCCTGAGGTGTGGGTCATTTTCAGTGTTTTGTCAGTCAAAAAAGTGCCCGAGGGGTGTGTCAAAAACCACGTATGGTCATCCAAAAAATGACCATGACGCACCCATGCCGGGGGGTAGTAGGGTGGGACTTTACATTGACAAGTGCATTACACACAGCGCACAAGAAATGGGCCTAAATTCAGCTCATTCCCGTGTGTTGAGCGATAATAATCGGTCTTTCGAAATGAACTACTGAGCTGAGCGTAGTCGTACTATTCATAGATCTACAATAACAAAAGCGAGAATCAAGTCTTCTAAAATTTAAATTTAAATTTCAAAATTTGAGTCAAATTATCGTGAAAAAAAAAACAAAAAAACAACAGCAAGATACACATATTTTATGAGCAAAATGCAGATATATCGTTTGTTATAAGTTTCGAGTCACATGTTCAGTGCTAACTCTAGTTCAGTGCATTCTCATTCTCGGCAAATCTAATTTCAAAGTCAGCCCTAGGGCTAGGCCTGTCCCTTTTCTGGCTGAGTTCTCCCCCGGGCCGGGCCCGGCCACGTTCCCTGGCAACTACGCCTACTTGTAGCGTGCAGTGCAGCAGTGCATGAGAAATGTGTAGAGAAGAACCGAGTTTGTCATAAAAGAACATCGGTACATTGGCCATCGTAAAATACAATAAAAGTAAAAGTCAGAGTATTTATACAAACCTTATGTTCGATCAGCTGGCCAGATTTTCAGTGTAATTTGGAGGCGTCATGGTCCAGGGTCATGGTGTTTTGTTCGCCGTTTGTTGAAATGCACAAAAGTATGCAACGTAATGTTGGATCCGGTGATTTTTCAGACGTACGTGCGCGTCGCATGCATCCGATCCGATCCGGCATTTAATCATCCGTCATGCGGTATCATTTCCTGCACCATCGTTGAAAATTACACGAGGGCGTATCTATACTTACATCCTTTTAACTAAAATATATCGCAAATTTTCCGACGTTTTTTGTTTGCCAAAGGCGTATGTCAACATACATCCTTTTGACAGACGGATACCGAGCAGAAACCAACAAGATTTCCACAGACAGGGGCGTATGTATAGATACGCCCTTTTGCCGTACAGAATACGACGATAGTTATGCAATCGGGTACAGAGGGCCCCCGATATCTCAGAAACTATAACTCGAGCTCTTCTGAAATTTGGCCCAATGAAAATTTTGACCTCAAAAACCCCAAGTAGGCAATAAAAAAAAAAATGGCCTATTTTCGAGATACGCCTCTTTGCCAGATGACGGCCGTGGTGCAGAAATCACGTATTTTGATTTGGAATGGAGCGAAAAATTGTCATTTTTATCTAGCGCCAAGTTACACTTTACATCACATAACAATTAACATTGTGTATTAGGCCCCACCACTGCATGCTATACCATTATAACATATAAACCTAACCCTTATTTAGTGGCTATACTCGTGGCATATCAATTTATAATAATATTAAAATGATTAATTATTAGCATAATTTAGGCTGGCGTTCTGCAAACTCACGACAGCGACACAAAGGTCAAAGTCTTTGACAAGGGCAAGGCTTGTAATTGTAGACCAGAGACAGTCTACCATATCATGGCTGCAAGTTATGACAAAGAAAGGTGTTAAATTTTAGAGTTTAGTCTTACTCGAGTAAGATCAAGGGCAAGGACAAGGTCAAGGAGTGAAGGAGGTTTAATGTTATTTCGCGTTTATAGCCAGGGAGACGGGGTTTTGGACATAGTAGCCACCGCAGAGTTTCGGCGGGGTGCGATCTCGATAACCGCTCTAGTGCAATTCACGCAATAATTCTCGTGAAACAAATCGAAGGGTTTCATTGAAATATAACAATTTTCTACATAGTTTGTCAACAAATAATATGTAAGGTTGATAACAATGACATATAATAGCTGAATAACATAGCATGCAAACTCACAATCACACATTAAACACAAAATAAGATAAAAACTTACGGCCATCATTTGGTTCTTGCAGGCTTCTTGCTGTATTGGCAGATTTCAGGCTCGTCCATAATTAGATTAAAACAATTATTTTCGATGACAAGTTGTCATGAGCTTCGTGAAACGCATTTTTATGGACGATGACAACTTGTCATGATGACAATTGAAATTTGTCATGATGACAAATTTGTCATGATGACAAATAATTTCTTTGTGAAACACCCTCCGGATGCGATGTATGGTACACTTACGTACACATAATATGGTCCACATAATGCACCTGGAACATTTCCGGGCCTACTATAGGTCCATGCATTGCATAATACACACATTCCTAACTGTCGCGCCCGGTCCGCATAATGCACGTATAGAACATTTCCGGTCCCTGAAAGTACGGTCTAAATTGTGCCCGCGACCGGTCCCTGAAATTCACCCTTGGTGCGTATGTGTGTGTGTGTGTGTGTGTGTGTGTGTGTGCATGTACCATACGTGCATACACGGGACCGCTTAATGTGTAACCACCGACTTTCAGGGACCGAAATCCTTATGCGGCCCACACACTCGGTCCCCAAAATTACATTATGTGTTGATGTATTTTCTCTGTAAATATTAATACTTATCGCTTCATTCTCAGTCAAATTATGCTGCGTAGACCATTGAATATAATATCAAAATACTGGCATGTAATATTGCATGCTGGAGAAAATATCAACGATAATTCGCCGGTCCCCAAAAGTCTGTGAGTTTCCATTACGGAGCATAATGTGTGTTTTGCACCTGAGCTAAGTACGCCGCAAAAGGTGAAGAGCGCCCCCACCAGAGGATGCGTCCATTTTGTGTTAGTCGACATTAACGACAGTAAATGTGAATTATGCCGACTCCTTTTAACCCAAATAAATTATAAATGACTATTATAATCACGCTTCCTAATTAGCTAGATGCTATGTTATGAACGTACATTGCGGGGGTTCGTGAATTCAAACAAAACACTAAGTTTTTAGAGTTCATAACGTTTGGATCGTTCAACTCACAGTTAATTAATTTATTTTTAATGCTTTACGCATTATCAAGATATAGGCTAACATTATAATTTACATATGAAAATATGTGCAACTATAATTATAATGAAATTAGCAATTTATCTGATATAGAAAGCGGCTTATATGATTGATTATCTTATTATGACATGTCATCTAAATTGGTATTTAATAAGAAGCATCATCTCTCAACCTTTGATCACAATAATAAATGGGGGGTGGGGGTGGGGGTGGGGGGGGGGGGGTGGGGGGGGGGGGGGGGGGGGGGGTGGGGGTGGGGGGTGGGGGGGGGGGCGGGGGGGCAATCGAATTATGTTTTGACGGGGGTGTCCCTCACGGAACCCTGAAATGGGGGTCTGAAGAGTAAAATACAAGCACAAAATATAGCGTCTTTGCAGCAAGAAAAAGCCTGAAACGGGTAGTTAAGTGGTCTTATGAGCAGACAAAAAAGGCAAAATATATAGACTTTGATAGCTACGGAAACGCTCAAAAGGCTCAAATGGTGGTTCTATGGAGTTGAACTAGAAGAAGATTAATGGATTGTCGCTATACTCAACTACCTAGCCAAAGTCATTTCGGGGGGTCTATGGAGCTGAACATTGTGAAAATCGGGTATCTTTAGAGCAGCGATCGGGTGTGAAAATGGGAGTCTTTAAGCGGCACCCCCCCCCCCCCCCCCCGGGTGCACCTATAGGGTTGCCCGCCGAGGAGTTGAGAATGTGTGCAAGATAATTGTGCGGGTCTGAACTGTACCAAATGACCAGGGGTAATAATAAGCGCTTTGAGCACCTTATTAGGTGGATATTGCGCTATATATACATGTATAATCAATATTATTATATATTTATTATTATTAATTATCTATAAGCGTTTTACTCCTGAAATGATGCTAAGTGTTATAATAGTAAGATTAACTTAAAGATGGAACAAACAAAGCTGAGCCCGGATTCTTGCGCGGTTCATATCGCGCAACCCTGATATATTTAATGACATTTTATTTTCTTCGTAAATTATGATACTTTTAGCGTAATTCTAAATATACACATCGTATAATGTGTTAACACCGACTTTCAGAGACCGGATACGTGTGCGGCCCAGATACACACATCGTATAATGTGTTAACACCGACTTTCAGAGACCGGATACGTGTGCGGCCTAGATACACACATCGTATAATGTGTTAACACCGACTTTCAGAGACCGGATACGTGTGCGGCCCAGATACACACATCGTATAATGTGTAAACACCGACTTTCAGAGACCGGATACGTGTGCGGCCCAGATACACACATCGTATAATGTGTTAACACCGACTTTCAGAGACCGGATTCTTATGCGGCCCAGATACACACATCGTCTAATGTGTAAACGCCGACTTTCCGAGACCGGATTCTTATGCGGCCCAGACAAACACACCGTATAATGTGTTAACACCGACTTTCAGAGACCGGACTCGTGTGCGGCCCAGATACACACACCGTATAATGTGTAAACGCCGACTTTCCGAGACCGGATTCGTGTGCGGCCCAGATACACACATCGTCTAATGTGT
Organism: Echinarachnius parma; assembly: GCA_037951105.1. NCBI lineage: Eukaryota > Metazoa > Echinodermata > Echinoidea > Clypeasteroida > Echinarachniidae > Echinarachnius > Echinarachnius parma. The sequence goes on from JBAMJV010010011.1 coordinate 37,985, forward strand.
AAACGCCGACTTTCAGAGACCGGATTCTTATGCGGCCCAGACAAACACACCGTATAATGTGTCAACACCGACTTTCCGAGACCGGATTCTTATGCGGCCCAGATACACACATCGTCTAATGTGTAAACGCCGACTTTCAGAGACCGGATTCTTATGCGGCCCAGACAAACACACCGTATAATGTGTCAACACCGACTATCCGAGACCGGATTCGTGTGCGGCCCAGATACACACATCGTCTAATGTGTAAACGCGGACTTTCTGGGACCGAAATCATTATACGGCCCACACACTCAGTCCTATAATTATTTGATGTAATAATGTATTATACGTAAATATAAATACGTATCGCTTCATTCCCTGCCAAATGATGCTGTATTGACCATCAAATATAATATCCAGATACTGGATGACTGGCACGTAATATTGCATACTGGACGAAATATCAATTATAATTATCCGGTCTTCACAAGTCAGTGTGTCATCATAATCATCATCATCATCATCAATATCATTATCATCGGTATATGTTATCTGTTACGTATTTTGTATAATCAATATAAAAACATTTTACTTGCTCATTTTCAATAATTTAAATATTTCTAGTCAGTTTCCTCTATGTTTGAATTTAATTAATAAAAAAATCACTTCGCGTAATCATGCGCCTTTCTCTATTGAAATCATCTTGAAATGAGATCACGATCACACATACCCCGAAGTCATTACTGCATTTCATTAAAGGGATCTAGTAACATGGAAACGCCCCCATTCAATGGTATTTTGGCTCGATGGTTTGAGCACCGGTCTAGCAATCCGGATGTTCTCGGGTTCGATTCCCGGCGAAGCCTATTTTTCTTTGCTCATTTTCAATCATTTTAGTATTTCTATTCAGTTTCCTCTATGGTTGAATTAAAAACATTTAATTTCAAATTGTTGACTTTCCAATGTTGGACTGTGTCGTTCATATTTGTTGCTGTAATGTGGGATAGGTGAAGTTGAATAGCCATTTGTAATAAATGTGGGGCCCTACACTTATTCAATCATTTTTAACCAGCCGTAAAAAAAAATAATTTAAAAATGCTTCTCTTTTCAAAAAGTAAAATAATAATTTGAATAGTGGTTGATTATCTCTATCTAATCACTATTTCAACAAAACATCACATGCACAATATCTTATTCAAAATGGTTGAAACCGATGAGTGTTTAGAGAGCGGCCTCTGAGTTTTAACGGCTCTTTTTGAATGATAACAGGATCTTTAATAAGTCATTTGTAATTTTGTATTCCTTCCGAGTTATAACTATTAGTTTGTAATGATGCAGGTTTTGGTTACTAAAATTCAGTTTGACCAAAATTATAGGCTACTCTCCTTACCAGAACTCAACTATCCCTTTAAAAAAATCAATACAAATACCAAATGTAAATACCATAGCCCGTGTTTCGTCTGTTTATGCTGGTGTTATTGAAATTACATAATGATAATATTCGGTAAATACAAATATAAAACCGTTTACTGTATTGTCATTGTGATCATGGTGATTATTCGGTGGATGTGTATGAAGTAAAAACAATTAAATATTTAATAAAAAGATGTGTGAAGAATAATTACATATAACTCTGCATGACTACGCACCCCAACATGCCCAACGAACCACCCCTTGTATGGGCCTGCCACCATCATCATCATCATTATCATCATCATCATCATCATCATCATCATCATCGTCGTCACCGTCATCATCATCATCATCATCATCATCATCATTATAATCATCATCATCTTCATCATCATCATCATCATAATCAAAATTATCATTTTAGAGAGGGCAGCGGTCTTTCATATTATCTGTATTTCATAAAATACGATTGCCGCAAGCCAATATAGATTGTTACTTGTGATGTGAAATGAAGAAACGGGTTCATCGAAACGGATCTTCAAACCCATACCATCTGTGAAGTTTGCTATGGTAATAACTATATGATTGATAATAATGATTATGATAAACGTCATCATCATCATCATAATTCTAATCATAATTTTCATGGAGGGTGATTCTAACTGTTCTCCTTATTGCACTCAACAATAGCCGCCAGCTGAGTAATATCGTTATTAGTTTTGTGAAATGTAGAAGCGCATGTATAAAAAAAGGTAGATCTTAATAATCAATATGAATTAATAATATCGGCCCGATATAAATTTTACAATCATTTACCTACATCTTACATTGCTACCAGTTCCATCGTCGGCACAGTCTTATTTACGTTGGATTAATGAGATTAGCACATTTATTTTTGTATAACCATTTACCAACCTGTTAAATTGCAATCAGTTCAGAAAGATCAGTGCGATATTGACCAAAGTCATATTTATGCATAATTAATAACATTGGCACGACATCAATTATACAACCTTATACCGACCTCTTAGTTGATTAATATTCAAAGAATTTATTTTGATATAATGGAAAAAGGAAGGGAATATGAAATGTGATTGGCATTCAAGATCTAGAGGGGGGCAAGCACAATTATTGGGGGTACACCTTATTTATTTTTTACATTTTTTTAAAATGTCCCCTTATGTTCTCTATTGTTTTTTCTAAATAATTGGGGGCACGTGCCCCCCCCCCCCCCCCCCCCCCCCACCCCGTCGCTATACGCCACTGACCATAATAACAAGGAAAAACTATTTTGTTTAATGGTACTTTCACATTTCACTTTCACATTTTATTTCGCTTTCGGCTTTCATATTGTACACACTAAGGATGCAAGAAATGATCGCTGCCCCCCCCCCCCCCCCCCCCCCCCGTCCATGATTATGACGACGACATCGACGATTATCATTATTACGATTATTATTGTTATGATGTGATTATGATAATGGTCATCATCATTATCATCATCATAATTCTAATCATAATTTTCATAATTCTAATCATAATTTTCCTATTTCATTAAACAATAGCCGCCAGCTGAGTTATATCGTTATTTTATCGAAAAGGTATCTTATACACCTATCGGGAAGATTGCGTTGATTTCAATCATGATCAGATATTAATACAAATAATAATAATAATACTCGTCATCACCATCATCATCATCATCATCATCAAAAACACTATCATTAGTATGAGGGGGGGGGGGGGGGGATGAGTTAAGGTTAGGGTAAGCCGTCTTTAATGTTAACCTTATTTCATGAAAATAATAATACATACCGGTAATAGTAATAGACTGTTATAAAGCGCAAATTGCAAAGAGTCTCTAAGGGCTTAAATCATTATTTAAGTATTATTGCCCATGGTCATCAGGTACATTTCAAACCCACACAATGATATTGCATACTTTCTCAACTCACCAGGGAGCATACTAGCCGAGCTGCCAGTGATGGTGGCGCTAAGGCTAATTAAAGCCCGACCATGGTACCCATTTATACACCTGGGGAGAAAGCAGCAATTGTGGAAAAAATGTCTTGCTGAAGGACAAAGACAGTGATGATTATGATGATGATGATGCTGATGATGAAAATGATGATGATGTTGATGATAACGATGATGATGATGATGATGATGCTGATGATGACGATGATGATGATGATGATAATGATGATGATGATGATAACGAAAGGACCGTAGCCAGGAGTGTTGCGATTGGTCTTGTTGATGATTATTATTCCTATTTTCATTAGTAGTATTATTAGCATCATTATAATTATCAAGTGGCTGCCACTCCACCCCCCCCCCCCTCCCCCATGATGTTGGTGATGACGATGATGATGATGATGATGATGATGATGATGATAATGAGGAGGAGGAGGAGGAGGAGGAGGAGGAGGATGTTTATGATGACATACCCGTAGCATTAATTTTCCTAGCATTATCCTAGCAGTCTTACCGATACTATACGGGTATAATGTATCTTATTAGATGAATATGGTCCTATAATTTACGGAATAGGTAATGATATTACGTAGCTTACGGGGTGGTGGGTTAGGTGTGTAGTCATGCAGAGTTACATGTAATTATTATTGTTTACACATTCTGTTTACTTATTATTATTTTTATTTAATTTCAGACGTTGATAAACTCGCCGAATAGTACAAATGACAAAACGGCAAACTGTGTTATATTTGAATCTAGCGAATATATTTTAAATTATATTATCGCATTAAAGCAAGCATTACAAATTGTAACTTGGAACTCGGGCTTTGAATAATCAAACTTATACTTCAATGCGTATGCCGTATTTACTAAATTTTCTAAGGAAACTACATGGTCAATCTTTTGGGGATATTATTGATTTTTTAGTCAAAGGTTTACACGAACAATATAAAGCTGCGGCTTCCTGTTCTTTCATTGAGTATGGAAGGGGGCGCCTCCTTTCAATACATGTGCATTGAAGGATGAAAGGGGGGAGTGTGCTATTCAACTTCAAGTAGTATCGCTCTTACATAATCCCAAACAGCTGGGATCATATAATGTTGAAATGAAAAAGTATACATATTCATTATGATATCACATATCCCACATTACAGCAAAAAATATGAACGACACTTTTCAACATTGGAAAATCAACAATTTGAAATGAAGTATTTTGATTACATAACAAATGTAACATAGCATATATATACCGATAATGATGATGATGATGATGATGATGATGATGATAATGATGATGATGATGATAATGATGATAATGACGATGATGATGATGATGATGATAATGATTGTTATTATTATTATTATTTTTCTCATCATTATTATCATTAGTATTATTATTAATTTATGTTTTTACACTACTAACATAAACATGATACGTCATACAATTATCAATACTATGATAATGATGATGATATTGATGCAGGGTTGGTCGGGAATACCGGTGGCGGGAATTCCCGCTGGTGAATACCGGGAATTACCGCCTGGGAAATAAGATTCCCGTCCGGTAAGCATGAGGAAAGCGGGAAATATGAATGTTTGCCCAATATTTACTTTTATTTGTATTGTCTTTACTTATCTGGTTTTTGTTTTATGTCAACTTCTTATTCGTGTTTTGTGGATATTGCATAAATCCTGCAACATTCTGGTTTGTACCCAGTTTGCCATTAGGCATAAAGACAAAGAACTTTGTCTAATAATCTGTCTAAATTCCACTTTGTCTAACACTTTAAATTTAATGAGTGTTTAATCTTATTTTAATCTTATTTGTAGACTATAGCTAAATACACATTAGCCAAACTTATGATTAGACAGAATGAAGATTAGACAAAATGATTCAATCCATATGAATCATGCTGTCAAACAGGTACAGTTCAAACCCACACAATTATATTGTGCGCCGTCTCAACTTCCAGGGGAGCATACAAGCTCAAACTGCCCAACGGGTTCTGGAGGCTAATAAACACCCGACCAAATCATGAATGATGTTGGTACTTAGACCAAATATTATTAAACAAAAGACAAAAAAAACAGCTGCTACAATAATGAACATTAAATCTATGTGCCAATTTGTCATATTTGTAGGTCATTGTATGTCCAATTAGTCTTGTGCTCTTATTGAACCCGCTAAAAAAAGCGGGAATTACCGGTATTCCCCTGTATTTCCCGCCCTCTGGGAAATAAGCAATTGACCGGGCCCCAAATATGCCAGCCCTGTGATACTGACTATTATCATAATCATTATTATCAATCATATAGTTATTATCATAGCAAACTTCCCAGATTATATGGGTATAAAGAACCTTTTCAATGAATACGTTTCTTCATTTCACATTACAAGTCTATCTTGGCTTGCGGTATCGTATTTCATAAAATATGGATAACATTAAAGACCGATGGTGATAATGATGATGATGATGATGATGATGATGATGACGATGATGATGACGATGATGATGATGATGATGATGATGATTATGATGAAGATGATAATGACAGGCCCGTAGCAAGAGATGGTTCATTGGGTGCATAGTCATGCAGAGTTACATATAATTATTCTTTACACATCTTTTTACTAGTTATTTTATTGTTTTTACTTCAGAACTTGATACGAAATGAATAATTTCAAATGACAATACAGTAAACCGTATTATATTTGTATTTACCGAATATTTATCATTATGCTATTGCAATAACACCAGCATAAACAGACGGAACTTGGGCTTTACATGGTATTTTCATGATGTGTGACGACGATGATGATAATGATGATGATGACGCCTATTATATTAATATAATTATTATCACAGCAAACTTTCCGATGATATGGGCATGATGTATCTTTCCGATGACTGAATGCTCTTCACAATTCACGAAACAAGTAACGATTTTATTTTGCTTTCGGGTTTCATATTAAACAGAATAAGGATGCAAGAAAGGATCGCTGCCCCCCCCCCCCCCCCCCCCTCCTCCCTCCCCCTCCTCCCTCCACCTCCTCCCTCCGCCCTCCATGATTATGGCAACGACGACATCGACGATTATCATTATTACGATTATTATTGTTAGTATGTGATTATGATAATGGTCATCATCATCATCATAATTCTAATCATAATTTGCATAATGTTGGGGGGGGGGGGGGGGGGGGGGGTCATTCTAACTTTTTAAATTATTATTTCATTAAACAATAGCCTCCAGCTGAGTAATACACCTATCGGGAAGATTGCGTTGATTTCAATCATAATCATGAATTAAGACAAATCAAATAATAATAATAATAATACTCTTCATCATCATTAAATTATATTATCGCATTAAAGCAAGCATTACAAATTGTAACTTGGAACTCGGGCTTTGAATAATCAAACTTATACTTCAATGCGTATGCCGTATTTACTAAATTTTCTAAGGAAACTACATGGTCAATCTTTTGGGGATATTATTGATTTTTTAGTCAAAGGTTTACACGAACAATATAAAGCTGCGGCTTCCTGTTCTTTCATTGAGTATGGAAGGGGGCGCCTCCTTTCAATACATGTGCATTGAAGGATGAAAGGGGGGAGTGTGCTATTCAACTTCAAGTAGTATCGCTCTTACATAATCCAAAACAGCTGGGATCATATAATGTTGAAATGAAAAAGTATACATATTCATTATGATATCACATATCCCACATTACAGCAAAAAATATGAACGACACTTTTCAACATTGGAAAATCAACAATTTGAAATGAAGTATTTTGATTACATAACAAATGTAACATAGCATATATATATACCGATAATGATGATGATGATGATGATGATGATGATAATGATGATGATGATGATAATGATGATAATGACGATGATGATGATGATGATGATGATGATAATGATTGTTATTATTATTATTATTTTTCTCATCATTATTATCATTAGTATTATTATTAATTTATGTTTTAACACTACTAACATAAACATGATACGTCATACAATTATCAATACTATGATAATGATGATGATATTGATGCAGGGTTGGTCGGGAATACCGGTGGCGGGAATTCCCGCTGGTGAATACCGGGAATTACCGCCTGGGAAATAAGATTCCCGTCCGGTAATCATGAGGAAAGCGGGAAATATGAATGTTTGCCCAATATTTACTTTTATTTGTATTGTCTTTACTTATCTGGTTTTTGTTTTATGTCAACTTCTTATTCGTGTTTTGTGGATATTGCATAAATCCTGCAACATTCTGGTTTGTACCCAGTTTGTCATTAGGCATAAAGACAAAGAACTTTGTCTAATAAACTGTCTAAATTCCACTTTGTCTAACACTTTAAATTTAATGAGTGTTTAATCTTATTTTAATCTTATTTGTAGACTATAGCTAAATACACATTAGCCAAACTTATGATTAGACAGAATGAAGATTAGACAAAATGATTCAATCCATATGAATCATGCTGTCAAACTACTACTAATAATAATATATAGCATTTATAGAGCGCCATGTATCTAGGTGCCCTATTCAGAGGCGCATTATTACAACAGGTACAGTTCAAACCCACACAATTATATTGTGCGCCGTCTCAACTACCAGGGGAGCATACAAGCTCAAACTGCCCAACGGGTGCTGGAGGCTAATAAACACCCGACCAAATCATGAATGATGTTGGTACTTAGACCAAATATTATTAAACAAAAGACAAAAAAACAGCTGCTACAATAATGAACATTAAATCTATGTGCCAATTTGTCTAACATATTTGTAGGTCATTGTATGTCCAATTAGTCTTGTGCTCTTATTGAACCCGCTAAAAAAGCGGGAATTACCGGTATTTCCCGCCCTCTGGGAAATAAGCAATTGACCGGGCCCCAAATATGCCAGCCCTGTGATACTGACTATTATCATAATCATTATTATCAATCATATAGTTATTATCATAACAAACTTCCCAAACTTCCCAGATTATATGGGTATAAAGACCGTTTTCAATGAATACGTTTCTTCATTTCACATTACAAGTAAGAATCTATCTTGGCTTGCGGTATCGTATTTCATAAAATATGGATAACATTAAAGACCGATGGTGATAATGATGATGATGATGATGACGATGACGATGACGATGACGACGATGACGATGACGATGATGATGATGATGATGATAATGATTATGATGAAGATGATAATGACAGGCCCGTAGCAAGAGATGGTTCATTGGGTGCATAGTCATGCAGAGTTACATATAATTATTCTTTACACATCTTTTTACTAGTTATTTTATTGTTTTTACTTCAGAACTTGATACGAAATGAATAATTTCAAATGACAATACAGTAAACCGTATTATATTTGTATTTACCGAATATTTATCATTATGCTATTGCAATAACACCAGCATAAACAGACGGAACTTGGGCTTTACATGGTATTTTCATGATGATGTGTGACGACGATGATGATGATAATGATTAAAGCAAGCATTACAAATTGTAACTTGGAACTCGGGCTTTGAATAATCAAACTTATACTTCAATGCATATGCCGTATTTACTAAATTTTCTAAGGAAACTACATGGTCAATCTTTTGGGGATATTATTGATTTTTTAGTCAAAGGTTTACACGAACAATATAAAGCTGCGGCTTCCTGTTCTTTCATTGAGTATGGAAGGGGGCGCCTCCTTTCAATACATGTGCATTGAAGGATGAAAGGGGGGAGTGTGCTATTCAACTTCAAGTAGTATCGCTCTTACATAATCCAAAACAGCTGGGATCATATAATCATGATAATGTTGAAATGAAAAAGTATACATATTCATTATGATATCACATATCCCACATTACAGCAAAACATATGAACGACACTTTTCAACATTGGAAAATCAACAATTTGAAATGAAGTATTTTGATTACATAACAAATGTAACATAGCATATATATACCGATGATGATGATGATGATGATGATGATGATGATCATCATCATCATCATTATGATCATGATGGTGATGATAATGATGATGATGGCGATGATGATGATGATGATTATGATTGTTATTATTATTATTAATTTTTCTCATCATTATTATCATTAGTATTATTATTAATTTATGTTTTAATACTACTAACACAACCATAATAAGTCTTACAATTATTAATAATATGATGATGATGATGATGTTTATGCAGGGTTGGTCGGGAAATACCGGTGGCGGGAATTACCGCTGTTGAATACTGTGAATTATCACTGACCTCTACATTGCACATTATACGGTGTATGTGTATAAACGTGTTTATTATTTACGTTAATTCAAATTCAAATTACTCTTACTAACAATAAGTATCATTACAGGGGTAATTATATAATTGCATTAAAGCGCTTATAGATGATTAACAATCAATAATATTAGGCGCTATCATATTTGTGATATGCGCTATATAAAAAACTGTGTAGAACTACCGCTTAAATATAAATACATAAATTAACATAGTCAATATCTGATTCAAGAGTCAATATCCTTTAAATTGACCAAGATGACTCGGAAATTATCATTATATACGGAGAAAATATATGATTAATTATCATATGGACGCACAAACATCTTCGCGAGCAGCGAAAAAATAACATTGATACTCTTCCGACGATATAACAACGATTTCAGTAATACTACACAATTAACTAGCTATATTTCAGTCGTGATCGTTAGTTTACTGACTTCATTATGAGTATTACACGTAATCAGAAAGGATGTACGGAGGGTGTTTCACAAAGCACTTGTCGTCACGACAAATGCCATTTCTATGACAAATTTCCATTTCTATGACAAATTTGTCATCGATGACAAATATCCATTTCAGAAAGCTTTTAAAGGACTTGTCGTCACGACAAATTTGTCATAGTTATCTATCATAGCCCTATACCCTACGACAAATCCAAACTAGATGGATCTTCGACTGCGCGCAGTCGAAAATGATGCCTCCGCCATTACGCAATTTATTTATATCAAGCCCAAATCAACATATACACTGAATTAATTCTGTACACTGAATTAATTCTGTTAACTCAATTTTGATGGTACTCTGTCTTTTAGATCTTGACGTATCACAATTATGAGCTATCAGTGACCTTGACCTTTGCCCTCATGACCCCAAAATCTAATGACTACAATTGTTCCCTAAGATACATTCAGGTATCAATTTGGATTGAAATCTGATATTCAGTTCTTGAGATTTCCAATCTCAAGCTACTTTTACATATAATGAGCCCTGTGACCTTTGACCTCATGACCCCCAAAATCTAATCAGTTCATTGGCTCTCCAAGGAACATACATGTACCAAGTTTGGTCAGAATCTGTCAATCCCTTCTTGAGATAACGCGATCACGAGCTATTTTTTGCATATATAATGAGCTCTGTGACCTTTGACCTCATGACCCCAAAATCTAATCAGATCATCGGCCCCCCAAGATAAATACATGTACCAAGTTTGGTCAGAATCTGTCAATCCCTTCTTGAGATAACGCGATCACGAGCTATATTTGCATATATAATGAGCTCTGTGACCTTTGACCTCATGACCCCAAAATCTAATCGGATCATCGGCCCCCCAAGATACATACATGTACCAAGTTTGGTCAGAATCTGTCAATCCCTTCTTGAGATAACGCGATCACGAGCTATTTTTGCATATATAATGAGCTGTGACCTTTGACCTTTGACCTCATGACCCCAAAATCTAATCAGATCATCGGCCCCCCAAGATACATACATGACCCAAGTTTGGTGAAAATCCGTCAATCGGTTCTTGAGGTACTGACGTACGGACGGAGGGACGGACAACCCGAAAACATAATGCCTCCGGCTACTTCGTTGCGGAGGCATAAAAAGCTATGACATCTCAAAATGGCTGCCCACATGATGTTGTTAGTGAGCAGGATCGGTCAAGAAATACAAAAAAAAAACTATGGCTCTTTGGAAATAGGCATCTAATTTTCTCTAAATATAGGTTGATCTCAAACCTATGTTATGTAGAATACATTGATACACAACATATCATAATTTTGGGAATGGAAAAGTGTGCATATGAAGAAAATATTTTATCAGAGTTCGTTGCAAATTTAAGTTCACCATATATATATATATACCTTCCAAGAGCCAGTTTCATTGTATCTTGCCAGATAATGCTCTAATTTTTATAGATTTTTCCTCCTAATCTCTTAGAGCTTATGAAAGCAATGTTTTGCTTGGGTTTCATTGTCCTATAACTATTCATTTGAGGTAGGCTGACAATTATAGTATACAAGACGATTCTTTATCCTCTTTGATGTGGTCAGCTTTTAGTGAGGCCAAATATCGGGGAAATGTGGTGTGTGATAGGTTGTATGTGTTGTTGATGCAAACACATACGGCGGTCACCAGCACCCAATACAAGGTTCACTAATAGAAATAATACAGTACAACGATTGAATAAAAGGAATGTCCGCACAAGTGATATAAATTTGGTTGACGTCATTATTAAAGTGTATAAAACAAATGTCCAAAAGATGTATTGCACGTGAATAATTAAAGTCCATGGTAATTAATTTGAGCATTCAGTTGGCCTGAATGAAATGCGTGTCCGCGGAAGAGATGAGAACGAGAGTTCGATGATGATGAAGGTGATGAACGCGAAGACGCGTGAAGAGAAGGCCGATATATCATTTCAGTCCCATGGATGAACCAGCACACACGATGTGGAGCGAAGGCGTGGCGATGACTCCGACGTGTGCCGTGGAGAGATGAGCGAGGCCTGGAAGCCTGAAGGTGTGGTGCTTACACGTGTCCATGTAGACAAAAACGAAAATGGCGATCAAAGAATTGTAGGAAGTTTTGCATGCAGAAAAGTGTCATCTCTGCGAGAGGAGAAAGATTTATAAAAGGTCCGAATAGCTCGGTGGATGAAGAGGTTGATGAAAAGGTGATGGCTTAACGCCCCATGTTGGTCGGCGGACTCTCCCCTATTATAGGTGTGTGAGTGAGGCATGGATTGTAGCCCCGTTTACAATCCATGGTTGTCGTGCCCATGTGAGTCAGATGGTAACTGCACATGGTGATGTCAAAGAGGAGGTAGAAGGCAAAGGTGTTCTTTGGATGAGCGGTAGAAAGAGAGTAGTGATGTTTTGCCAAAAGTCAATGTTCCTGACATGAAGAGAGCTTGGAACAAAGAGACAGTTATCTGGGCGAAAGTAAACGCTAGGCCAGAGTAAGGTAGTGGTTCCAAGTTGTTTTGTTAACATCGGTCTAGCTTTTACCAAGCTGGTATCGATGGTTTGTTGTACATGTATGGCTAGTCTGATGTTCAGACTGTGAAGCGAGTCCCTATAAGCTCATCCCATCCAGTTATGTCCTGAGGTTGCACAGCAGTGGCCAGTATCTGCAGATGAAGAAAAAATAAACAAAATAGTGCCCATTAAATGCAATCAGCAGACAAAGGAAAGAGCGAGCTCAACATTTTGCATGTTAACTATGCAATTCATAAAGATATCACCCTGCCGCTTTATTAATTTTAGTCTAGCATATCTTGGAAGACTGTATGGAATGATCAAGTAAACTGCTAATGACCTTGGATATTATCCAAGAAATTGCTCATTATCATAATCTCCTACAGTTCACAATATTTTTTTCATAGAATAAATTATGAAAAATTACTTTAAACACTGTAATTAAATATAGGCAAATAATTTGTGGACACTTGTCAATGATTGGTTTAACTAAAAATAATTATTATTAAACAAAATAACAAACAAGCTACAAAATAAAACATTTAACAACAGAAAAAGCAAATAAGGAACAGGGTTGTATAAAGTGGATGATAATCTTTGTTAAATTCAACTATGATTTAACCAGGGGCGTCGATCCGTTTTTGATATTGGGGGGGCGAAATTTGAAGAAGAAAAATCCAGAGTGACCACTGAGACCGAGCGGGGGAGGGTGTGGGAGGGGGAGACCCCCTCCCACAGTAGGGAGCTTTTGTATTTTGGGGCGTGAAATTGTGCAATTTGGTGCACACCTGAGACAGAAATTTTACGTAATATAAGTATATAAGTATGGAACCAAACATACATTATGACAAAGGGAGGTGGACAATCTTCACCACTTTCAAATGTTGGGGGACATGATAATTATTCCAATATGATTTACGTTCAGCGCGTATGGACCGAATTGACTGAAAGTTATATTTCAGATTATTTTATCTTCTGTAACGGTGGGCTAAGTTTCCGTAACCGAATACGTGTATAGATGAGGGTTTAATTAACTTCGTTTGAGGTGTGCGTTTGAGAAAAAATTACACTGCCCAACACATTTCGAAATACGAGTTCCTGCAACCCAAATGAAACTGTATGCGCGCGAAGCGCGCCGCAAAAACGAGATTTACAGTCCTTTTCAAACTAGAAAACGGCTATTTTTAAGATTAATTATTGATAAATGTGTCTTACCCCTCTTTGGCATTATAGCACTTGATTTTTTTCTTCCTCATTTTCGGAATTATTGGGGGGGCAAAATGATATGTTCGCCCCCCCCAATATTTTCATTGGGGGGGGGGGGCGACTGCCCCCCCTGCCCCCCCAGGATCGACGCCCCTGGATTTAACCAACATTACTTGGGGGCTGACGCATTCACATTTCTCTGTACAGGGAAACCCTGTTATAACGTCGTAGTCGGGACTTTCAAATTTACCTGGTTATAAACGGCCAAATTAATAACAAACATTTAAACCGAACCCTCGTTGACTTTCAAATTGGCAACATTTGGTATGTTTGTGAAGGAAATTTTATTTTTTCTAAGGATATTAACTTAATCCGCGATAAAAATGTTGAAATTTGACTAAAAAAGTCTTCGAAAATGGGGCAAAAGTGAGCAGTCTCCGAGACTGAAATTCGCTCAACGATCGGCCTGAAAATCGTGACGTCATCGGTAGAACGGGCCCGGCCGATCAGCTGATCAAGCAAAGCAATGCGCGTGCATTATACGGCGTTGTGTATTGCTTTTTGATAATGTATGATCGAGCTGGACAGTTTTATTTCGAGGAAAATGGAGGAAAATACTCTCGAACTGAGTTTCGCAATGGATTTTCCGAAGAAGATGAAGAAGAGGACAGGAATGATTAATCAGACAGCGACAATGATGACGGGATTTGGGAGATTTTTGGCGCTAGCTCACTATTGTACCCGCACGGTGTCGGCACGCTACGCCGCTAGCTGCCCGTGACGCGCTCGTGAAGAGTACCATACAAAACACAAATGTAATGTACCCAAAATCAACTAAATCTTCGACCATTGCTCAAATTATGGTCATGATTTCAAAGAAGTTACACAGATCAGGTAAAAAAAGATAACTACTTTGAAATCATGACCATTATTTGAGCAATTTTCGAAGATTTAGTTGATTTTGGGTACGTTACATATGTGTTTCGTAGGATACTCTTCACGAGCACGGCACGGCCAGCTAGCGGGCCAGCGTGCCGACAACGGAGTGCGGGTTTCAATGCGCCCTTTCCCCCAGCATCTTCCCCGACAAACTGTGCATGGACATGGTGCAATTCGCTATACAATTGCCGCAGTCATACGCCAGATCGACAATTCTATCACTTTCATGGCCTCTTTGACATTATTATAGTTATATTTCACTGTCGGCTTAGAATGCCGACAGAGAAAAATACAATATAATGTCAAAGTCAAAGAGGGCATGAAAGTGATAGATTTGTCGATCTACCATACGCCATGTACCTTTTCCCGACTTTGCGACTCGAATTCAACTTTGTCGATACTGGCGAACTCGCGATTTCCACCTCAAAACCATGCCTGAAATCTTCACTTCCTTCAGACATTTCCACCATTCTCCGATTTTGCAGATTTCAGGTCGAATCTAACAAGAAAAATGATATTGACAAGGTCGGCGTTCTATTGATTGAGCAGGGCAGCATAACTCGCGCTCGCTGGACTGGGGGATCGTTGGGGGAGGCAACGGGTACCGCTCTACCGTCGGCGGCCGTGGTTTGGGCCTATTCTACCTGTGACGTCATCAAATTTCTCTGCACCAAATCGCCGTCAAACGGCGAAAATCGGGGTTTAGAATAAGAGTTTACATTTGCTTTTAATTGTTTTCTGGGCGGTGTTAGGGCTTCAAAATTAACTTTTTCATGCTCAGTATGTTCTCAGCTTTCAGAAGAGGTACAATATGCATATTATAGGATCTTCATTGAGTTTTCGGTTTAAATGAACGTCTGGGACTAGGCAATAGAGAACATGTATTTGTACATGTTCAGCATAGCATTTTAATCCTGTTATCTGACACAAATTGTGAGCTTATAGAATAAAATCGTGTATTGTATTAACTAAAATACAAAAGTTTAGAATAACAAAAGTGTCAAATGTCTCTCTAATAATGTACCTCTACACCTTTTCGAAGACTGTCCTTCTGAAGTTCAACATACATGCGTGCCTGGATGGACCTGCAAGTTGCGATGACTGGTCTTTATGACAGATCAACGTGATGTGCCCAGAATCTCAGCATTTCTAATTTTAAAAAGAAATTAAAAAAGGAGATATTATATTTAAATCAAAAGCCAATGCGGTATCATAATTATATTCAATATGCATAATGCAGGAAGAAATATGGGAGAGGAGAGGGGAACAAAGGGCTCTTTAGCTCCCCCAAATACCAAAAAGAGCCCTTATAAATTTACATAATTTTGCAAAACAATTCTAGCATGCTCTCTTCATGAAGGCTTGCTTGAAAAGTAACCCTTGGCAAATAAATGTAAATGGTCTGACTTAAGATACATAACACAAAAAATGAATTATGAAATATCCAACAATGACTGTTCAAAGGTAATCTCTGCTGTTTGTACCATCATCTAATATATGGAAATATCCATGTATGTTATCATTTAAATGTATGACTGTGATGTAAATGTAAAACATTTAATTTTTAATTCTTACCAAAGATTGGGGCCAAGAAAGTGGGCTGGGAAGTTGGGCCTGATGAACAGAGAGAGGTACATGATGTATGATCTTGGATCAGAACTTCCAATAGGCCAGCAATTCAGCCAATATCAAGCTTGTATTTCTGTCAAGAAAAAAATACAAATGTTACACTTACAATGTTAACATTAATAACCAGAACGTCAATGACGTAGCGCTCATCCGGCATCTCGCAACATCAAATATCGCAAATTTCATGTGGTACACTTTTCAAAAAAATAAATTAAAAAAATAAAATAAAATAAATTAAAAAAAAAAAAAATAAATAAAAATAATAATAAATAAATAAATAAATAAATAAATAAATAAATAAATAAATAAATAAATAAATAAATAAATAAATAAATAAATAAATAAATAAATAAATAAATAAATAAATAAATAAATAAATAAAAAATTACCATAATTAATTAATGGAGACAAATTTCAAAATTCTGTGTAGAAGTTTAGTGTACCAAAGTTAGCTCTACCAGATAAAGCAAACCAAATCAAAATCGGTCGAGAAATGAAGGAGAAGAAGCATTTTTTGTGATTTTTGGAATAAATTTGCATAAATTACCATAATTAATTAATGGAGAAAAATTTCAAAATTCTGGGTAGAAGTTTAGTGTACCAAAGTTAGCTCTACCAGATAAAGCAAACCAAATCAAAATCGGTCAAGAAATGAAGGAGAAGAAGCATTTTTTGTGATTTCGAATACATTTGCATAAATTAGCATATATAATGAAGTTCACGATTCTGTGTAGAAGTTTTAAATCCCCCTCCTAGCCCTATCTTATGAAACAATCAGAATCAAAATCGGTTGAAAAATAACGAAGAAGAAGCATTTTGAAAACTGTGGACGGACGGACGGACGGACAGACATGTAAATGTAAAACATTTAATTTTTAATTCTTACCAAAGATTGGGGCCAAGAAAGTGGGCTGGGAAGTTGGGCCTGATGAACAGAGAGAGGTAGATGATGTATGATCTTGGATCAGAACTTCCAATAGGCCAGCAATTCAGCCACTATCAAGCTTGTATTTCTGTCAAGAAAAAAATACAAATGTTACACTTACAATGTTAACATTAATAACCAGAACGTCAATGACGTAGCGCTCATCCGGCATCTCGCAACATCAAATATCGCAAATTTCATGTGGTACACTTTTCAACTGGTCAAAAAATAAAAATGTGATGCCCTGGAAGGGACATAAAAATTAATTTAAAAAAAAATAGAGTGAAAAAAATATAAATTTGACGCCCCAGGGGGGTGTTTCACAAAGCTTAAGTCATGCGTAAAGTCATGCGTAAGTCCCTAAGTCCTGCGTAACTAAGTGTGACTCTAAGTGCATCTTACAAAGGCATGAGTCATGCGTAACTGCCTCGAGTCATGCGTAAAGTTACGCATGGTTCAGATCATGCGTAAGTACCATAGAAGTAATGTGTGTACTGCTAAGTCCAACTTAGAGCCTGCTAAGTCCAACTTAGAGCCATTTATATGCATGTAATGCATGTAATGTATGTAATGCATGTAATGTAATGCATGTAATGCACAAATGTGTATGTTACATGAATGAATTGTAAATAAATTGTGAATATAAATATATCAAATTAATCAATTCTACCATCTGAGTCTCTATGTAATTTTCAAGTTTGTAATATTCACTTATTAAACAAAATATTTGTTTCAAACTACATTTTAATTACAGACACTAACTAGTACAGTGAAACCTCTTTATAATGAGATCATGTATGAGTTACCTAATATAGTGAGGTAATGTCACAGGTCAAGGTTTTATGTATTTTATTTTTTTTCAGCCCTGATAAAACAAGAAATCTGATTAAAACAGGGTAAATTCAATTGAACCAAGGTGCTCGATATAATGAGGTTTCACTGTACATAAGTGGTAATGTTGCAGTCACACCGCCAAACCGAATCCAAACTGACAAGAGACCGAATAATTCGGGGACGTTTCGGGGACATTCGGGGTGCTAGCGGTTTGGTGTCGGAGTGGTATTGGAATTGTCGGTCTCTTTTGTTGTAACGGCTAACCCCTGTTCGGGCTCGTCGGTGCCCGATAAAGTGGAAGTTCGGTCTGGTTTCGGTTTGGCGGTGTGACTGCTACATAAGCTGTTTACTCTGATGTACAGATACAAGCACTGCATGACAAGGATAATAATACAATACATACATTTTGTTTTAAGCTGTCCTCTAGTTCTCATAGAGCCAATGATTTATTTAAATAAATTATTTACATATATTCATTATTCAGAAATAACTTTAAATACTTTAATTCACAATATATTATTTCAAGAATAAGTACATTAATATTTAATCAATGACAACAAATGCATTTAAATTAGTGTAATAACAGGATATAGGATTGCACCCATCAATCATGGAGGAGCGCAAGCAAAAAGAGTGGGAGAACTCTGGAATGGTAATGAGAGCTGCAGGGGTTGCCAGAGGGACTGGCAGGAAGTGTTCCAAAGTAGCAGGAGACCAAGACCAAGGCGTTGGCCTACAGAGATAAAAAGGCTGTGGATATATTGTATTATTCCTCACACATATTATAATTATCATCATATAATTCAATATATTGTCATAAATACATCTAAAATGTGTTAATGAAAGTTGAACAAATCTAACAATGGATATGCTTGGCATAAAAGAAACAATGCAGAAGTCTGATCTCTAAAAATACCATCTTCTGGAGAAAATTTCCTACAGTCGGTATGCAGCATATATGGTGGAACGGAACAAAAGTACAATGAGCTATACAATGGGAAGGCAAGATTTAGGCTAGATTTAAATCGCCATTTGATAACATAGGCATTATGAAATATCAGCATAGACAAATGAATAAGAATAATGTTAGATTATACAAATAAGACTTAAAGTTTTGTATTCAATTGTGTGACAAATATAAAAATAATAATGGGCTAGTACATAAATTACAACAATATGCTGATGTACATAAGTGGGGTAGTATTTGAGATGTCAAAATGGAACTTAATGGCCAAATTTCTCAATCATGGCGCAACTCCAGTCCAGGCTAAAAAGACAGAAATTAACAATAACTGTTATTTATACACTTGTAAAATTGACTAGCCTTTTGTATTAATTATAGGTGCAAATCCCTAGTTAGAAAATCATCCAGACAAAGTGTAAGTTGACATTCTAGTCATAGTAAAAACCTGTCACTAGTAAGTTTACGTCCGGGATCACCCAGGAGAGTATATCACTGATGATTGGTTATACTATGACTAGAATGTCAATCGGCCCCTCATCTGGATGTTTGAGCAGAACTAGATCTGGATAGATTGGATAATGAAAAGAAATACTGAGAACATATCTGGTGGCCCATGATGACCATGCATGGGCTAGTGAAATTTGACGGGTGTGCAATATTTTAACTGGTTACTGGTAAATTATATCATTTTAGCACTGACTATAGTTGTGCTACTGATGAGAATTGTGGCCAAAGTTTAAAGGAATAGTTGAGCTCTGGTTAAGAGAGTACAGTTTGATAAAACTGAATTTTCGTAACCAAAACCTGCACCCATTACATTACAAACTAATAGTTATGAACTCCACCTTGCTCGAAAGGAATACAAAATTACAAACGACGAATTAGTAAAAAGCCTGTTATCATTCAAAAAGGGCTGTTAAAACTCAAGAAGGTGCTCTCTAAAAACTTATTGGTTTCAACCATTTTAGAATATTGTGCATGTGATGGTTTGATATCAGAGAGAGATAAATCAACAACTATTACAAAACTTATTTTGAAAGTTTTTGAAAAGAGGAAGCATTTAAACAAAAAAGTTAACGGTTTCAAAATTATGGAATAATTATGTGGCCCCACATTTATTACAAATGGTTACGTTTATGGATATTTCAGCCGTTTTTAAAAACCGATTTTGGACATTTTCTCCAGAATGGGTTGGTGCCCAGAAAGCTGGTGTGGAGGAACAAACAAATTGGTGGCTCTCACCCCTCCACTGGGACATGCCTCCACACCAGCTTCCTGGATTGCTGCTGTCAACAAATCCATCGTCTCCTTTACACTAGCATGGGTCGACTGGCTGTCCTGTAAAAAGAAAAACAAAAATACAACAATTATATTATATTGTCTATATTTGTGTTAAATTGAAACCTGTCTGGAGTTTGTTAAAAAAGAATACTTAATTTAAACATATTATTCCTGGCACAAACTTACATTACTTCAGAGAACATATAGGGGAAATCAAGTTGTTTATTTTTGTTTTACTTAAAGGTACAGTTGGTTAATTTTAATTCTATTTGAAAGTTCATTGACAAAAAAACATGTCAAATGAGAATCATTTCTTTTCAAATGCTCTCATAGAACTTTGTCAAACTTGATTTCAAGATATTTCATTCATAAGTCTACCAGCCGGGGATCATTTTGACTTTTTTTTTTTAAATAAAAAAACTGCTTATTAGACTATTTTGAAAGAAAATACAGCTAAGAAAAAATTACTAAAATGTTACCCGTCTGTCTCTGCTTCACCCTGTAGGCCAACCCCAATGCCAAAGTTTTCGTCTCTTGCCATTTCTTCCTGACCTCTGTCATGTCCCTCAGGCTCCCCCCTCCACTCCTCCTCTTTCTCCCGCATGCCTCCTTCCGCTGTTGCTGGCGCTCCTCCATCTTGGAAAATTAGAATTGTTACAAATGGTAAATTTAATAATACAGAATCTATCAAATCATTCAAAATATTGTATCAACTCGGTTGACTATTGTATGACAGTATACATTCTAGAATTAGTGTTACAAGATAAAAGAGAAGAAATTATGTACATGGGAAATGATGTTAATCCATTACTAACATAGCCTTCAGATGTATATTTTTAATTTAAATGTTTGAAATATTTACAAACTTTAAAAGTGACAGGAAATATATTCATGATTATGATAATTAAAATAATAAATTTAATTTGTGTAGCGCATTACAATACAAAATGCATTCCATAGATGCGCTTAAATAATGAATGGTATGGTCAAGTGGCCACATAACGAGCTCGCCCAGGTCGAGTAGTGACCGCATCAGTGTACTAGATCTACTGAAAGGATTCAATGGCGATCCTTACAAAATAGAATACTATGACTATGAGCAGTGTCAGCTATAAAGGACATTCGCTCTAGGCTTGTCTATAGGATCCACTTTGATGTCCATAGTAGATGCTACCTAGAAAGATCATCTTACTACACTAATTACAAACACATTCAAAAGACTTACCCTCTTCCCACAAATCCAGTCCTGCCAAAGAGTGTGTTCATGTCGTCCCCCCACATAGTCGATCATAGTTGTTATCTCGTTCTGTGTAAAGTATGCCTTTCTCACTCGTTTCTACAAAGAATACAAAATGTAAATTCACGTATTAAATTGACAGGTTGATATAATGGTATTTTAGTGTTGCTCAAATAAATTAAGAAATAGTAGGTTGTTACAACTAGTTGAAATCTTAATTATGAAGGAGTCCACACAAAATATATGCAGAGTGACAGAGTCAGTGTAACTTGCTTTCTCTCTTTCCACCAAAATCACATTCTTTTTCAACTTGTCTTTAGACATAATTATTGAATGATGGAGCTCCTTCATTGAACAGTGCTGTCTTCCTGTACCTTAAATCATGTAAAAACAAGTTCATTTTTATTTCCAAGTGACATCCAGGTACAAAGCTGAATTAAAGGGATAGTTGAGTTTTGGTAGAGAGGGCGCTAGACTACTTATTTGTTTTGTGAGGTAATGAAAAACTGAGTGTAAAATTTTAAAGAGCATAATATTTAAATAATAAAATCATCTTTGTTTGATCAAAATCGGTTCAGAGATGGCTGAAATATCCATAAATATAACAATTTGCAATAAACCTGGGGCCCCAGGTTTATTAGAGAATTTTGAACCAGCCGTTAAAAATTCAAAAAAATGCTTCCTCTTTTCAAAAAATTACAAAATAGGTATTTAAATAGTTGTTGGTTATTTCTCTATCTAATCACTATTTCAACAAAGCATCACATGCACAATATTTTATTCAAAATGGTTGAAACCAATGAGTGTTTAGAGAGCGCCCTCTTACGTTTTAACGGCTCTTTTTGAATGATAACATGATCTTTACTACGTCATTTGTAATTTTGTGTTCCTTTCTAGTTATAACTATTAGTTTGTAATGTAATGATGCAGGTTTTGGTTACTAAAATTCAGTTTCACCAAAACTGTACTCTCCTTACCAGAACTCAACTATCCCTTTAAGGACACATCTGCAATGTAAATTATGAACAGGTTACAGTATACCATGATCATGTATAAATGTTCAATTATATGTCAATTTAGGCACACCAAATCAATTTTCTTGTAAATCTTTCCAAAGATAAAAAAGAAGCCTATTTCAAAATCAAATTCAACACAAATACAATATGTCTACACCTAGCCCTTGGCTAGTAGGAATTTCATGGTGATCATTATTTACCTTCTAGCCTTAGCCGGCTTGGAGGAGCAGCTTGAACATGGCTCGCTGTCTGTCATGTTGTCAGCTAGGTACATGCAGAGGTCAGAGCTAGAAGTAGAAAGGTAAAAAATGTACTTTAAAAATAATTTAAACCCTAATGTGATACTAAAGTAAAGAACAAATTATAGAACTCTTAGTCTTTTAAAACTTGCGTGATGTTGTGTAGAAGCTGCGCTGCCTCATATACGCAAGAAGAAGAAATCAATACTGCGTTGACGTTGTGCATAGATGATAGATCAACCTCTTCCGCCTGCTGCACTATCCAACATCGTCATCAACAACACAAAAATATTTGTTGTCGGACAATTCCTCCCTCCATTTATGATTTCATTTAGTATTTACCAGCAAATGAAAAAAATGTACATGCGATTCTGAGCTCCACTTACACTTACACTTATAACTCGGTCAGCGATCAGACTCGGACAGTACTCACTTCATGCTTCACTCAGTCTCACTCTCATGTCTCTCACTCTCACTTCTCACTCTCAGACTCAGTCACTCACTCATCAGACATCACTCACTCTGCTCAGTCACTCTCAGTCAACATATGAAGTATACTAACTAGACATTCATCTGAATTAATTTTGCATTATATGCAACATTGTGTACTTCAATAGTCCGATACACTATAGGTCGGACGTTTCAATTTGGATAAATGATATTGTAATATTCGTTCAAACTGTCAATCATTTGTCAAAGTCAAGCAAGTACCACATCTACAAAGTATATGGTCCACTCAGATCAGGTGGACCATTTACGCGCAATATATGGTAATACACGGGAGATTAACATACTGCCTATTCATGCACTGTACCGTTCATCAGTTGAACGTTCTGTGTTAGGATGCATCGGTAATGAAAACAGACGGGAAATAATCCTTTTTTTTCTACATTTTGCAATCTTCAAAACAACAAAGTCGGTAATTATTATCAAAGTATATGACTTAGAGATCACATAAACGAAAGTTTTTTTGCATTTTCTGGTAAATTTAGGGAGAAATCGGCCGACAAAAATTGTTTATTATTTGGATAGTGCAGCAGGCGGAAGAGGTTGATCTCCACACAATGCTACTGTAATGTACCTATGTGTGGCAAGTACTAAGACTAGCCAACACACAAATATATCTACATGTGGGACTAGACAACGAGCTAGGACGTGAAACCGTTTTTGAAATGACGTTATAGTTGCCTATAACTTTCACATTAAGAAAACATGCAATCTGATTCGAAAAGTAACGCTTCAAAGCAGCACAAATAAGACAGCTGGAAGAAGATATGAAATTATTTACTTCAGGAAAACATAAATTTATAACAAGAACTTACCGAGTAATTTGTTGCACAGGCGAACGCAGACGACACGAGATCGGCGAAGAGAAATTTTTTCGTGTTTATAGCATTATGCTAATTACTTACTCATGCATATTCATGTTTCAGGCTCGTACTAGAAGATTAAAATATTTTGAGTCGCACTTAGCCTAAGAGCGACTTTGTGAGACGCACGTAACTTTCCCGTTCAAGTCGCTCTTAGCCTAAGTTGATCTTAGCGATTTTGCCGCTAAGTGCGACTCGTAAGTGCGACTCTTAGTGAAACACCCCCCAGAAGGGACATAAACAAAAAAAATAAAAAATAAAAAAAAATAAAATAAATTTTAAAAAATAAATAAATAAATAAATAATAAAAAAAATAAAAAATAAAAAATAATAAATAAATAAATAAATAAATAAATAAATAAATAAATAAATAAAAAATTTCCATAATTAATTAATGTGTTTACGACCATTTTCGTCAGTGTAAATAAACTGTTAATGGTTCCGGTAGCAATTTTTTTTTTGCTAACCCATGAAAACATAGGTGAATGTCTGCCAATTCCCTGAAGAAGAGTATTTATAACGTTTTATATTGCGTGTGAGAGAGATTCAAACTGTATGCCCTAAAGCCAATTATATGGTTATTTAACACGTTACTGTGTGTTTACGACCCTTTTCGTCAGTGTAAATAAGCCGTTAAACGTTCCGGTAGCAATTTTTTTTTGCCAACCCATGAAAATATAGGTGAATGTCTGCCAATTCCCTGAAGAACAGTATTTATAAACTTTTGTATTGCGTGTGAGAAGGATTCAAAATATGCCCTAAAGCCCGTAATATGGCTATTTAACACGCTTCAGTGTGTTTACGACCATTTTCGTCAGTGTAAATAAGCCGTTAAACGTTCCGGTAGCAATTTTTTGTTGCTAACCCCTGAAAATATAGGTGAATGTCTGCCAATTCCCTGAAGAACAGTATTTATAAACTTTTGTACTGCGTGTGAGAAGGATTCAAAATATGCCCTAAAGCCCGTAATATGGCTATTTAACACGTTTCAGTGTGTTTACGACCATTTTCGTCAGTGTAAATAAGCCGTTAAACGTTCCGGTAGCAATTTTTTTTTGCCAACCCCTGAAAATATAGGTGAATGTCTGCCAATTCCCTGAAGAACAGTATTTATAAACTTTTGTATTGCGTGTGAGAAGGATTCAAAATATGCCCTAAGCCCGTAATATGGCTATTTAACACGTTTCAGTGTGTTTACGACCATTTTCGTCAGTGTAAATAAGCCGTTAAACGTTCCGGTAGCAATTTTTTGTTGCTAACCCCTGAAAATATAGGTGAATGTCTGCCAATTCCCTGAAGAACAGTATTTATAAACTTTTGTACTGCGTGTGAGAAGGATTCAAAATATGCCCTAAAGCCAATTATATGGCTATTTAACACGTTACTGTGTGTTTACGACCATTTTCGTCAGTGTAAATAAGCCGTTAAACGTTCCGGTAGCAATTTTTTTTTGCTAACCCATGAAAATATAGGTGAATGTCTGCCAATTCCCTGAAGAACAGTATTTATAAACTTTTGTATTGCGTGTGAGAGAGATACAAAATATGCCCTAAATCCAATTATATGGCAATTTTGAGTATTTCGGGTTGTTTACAACCATTTTCGTTAGCGTAATTAAGCCATTAAACGTTCCGGTAGCAAAATTTCTTTGGTAACCCCTGAAGATATAGGTAAATATCTGTCAGTACACAAAAATTGGTGAAGATCCCGGATTGGACTAAGGGTGACCTTTGACCTTGAACTTGGTGCATTTTTGAAAAATCCAAACTTTGAGGGCGCTTTACTCGAAAACGACTTGAACAATCACGCTCATTTGTTTTTTAATCTGTAAAGGAAGCGAAGGTCTTTAATACTCTAAAAGATTAGAGCAAAATATCTATTAATTTTTAAGCTATGGGCATCCAAACATGCTTAAAAAAACTTTAATTTTTCGCTTAAAGCCATTTTCGGTGACCTCGTACGCGAAAACGAAAACTCGACCCGCGACATAATGAATACATCTTGTAGAGATGACAAAGTTCTTCCAATTTCCAGACAATGAGAGCTCTGGCTTTTCAATTTTAGCTACAGCAGATAATCAAAAATGGCCAAAATTTTAAAGAAGAAACGGTTTGACCCCGCATTGGTTGCTAGGCGCGGCCGTAACTTAGCAACCGAATGACTTTGGGGCAAAAAATTTCAGGGTTTTCGGTCAGACACTTGGGGGAACAATTGGTGCGAATTTTAGCAAAATCGAAGGGGGTCGGGTGACAAAATGTCTGAAAATTGGTTGATTTGACGTGGATTGACCCACTGGTATATAATCTCAACTACCTGGGGAGCATACTAGCCGTGCGCGTGCTGCCACTGATATGATAGTGCAAAGGCTAATTAACACAACGTCACAAGTCGCGATACGACTTGGAGAGAAGTCGAGGTGGTGCAGAAATCACGTATTTTGATTTGGAATGGAGCGAAAATTTGTCATTTTTATCTAGCGCCAAGTTACACTTTACATCACATAACAATTAACATTGTGTATTAGGCCCCACCACTGCATGCTATACCATTATAACATATAAACCTAACCCTTATTTAGTGGCTATACTCGTGGCATATCAATTTATAATAATATTAAAATGATTAATTATTAGCATAATTTAGGCTGGCGTTCTGCAAACTCACGACAGCGACACAAAGGTCAAAGTCTTTGACAAGGGCAAGGCTTGTAATTGTAGACCAGAGACAGTCTACCATATCATGGCTGCAAGTTATGACAAAGAAAGGTGTTAAATTTTAGAGTTTAGTCTTACTCGAGTAAGATCAAGGGCAAGGACAAGATCAAGGAGTGAAGGAGGTTTAATGTTATTTCGCGTTTATAGCCAGGGAGACGGGGTTTTGGACATAGTAGCCACCGCAGAGTTTCGGCGGGGTGCGATCTCGATAACCGCTCTAGTGCAATTCACGCAATAATTCTCGTGAAACAAATCGAAGGGTTTCATTGAAATATAACAATTTTCTACATAGTTTGTCAACAAATAATATGTAAGGTTGATAACAATGACATATAATAGCTGAATAACATAGCATGCAAACTCACAATCACACATT
>JBAMJV010010012.1:0-52214 GCA_037951105.1 Echinarachnius parma
TTCTTGGGTCGGATGTCCGTACGAGGCGACGGTCGCCGTAGCCCATGTCGTCGGCGACACAGGACGACCGAAGTTGGGCTTGTCGCCGCGGGTCTCTCTCCGCGCGTCGACGGCGGGAATGACCACCACCATCGACGTCGCAATGAACAGAAGAATGATGCGGCACGTATCATACTCCATCGTTGTTGTAATGATGTAAAACCTTTCCAAATCCTTGTAATGTTGACCACAATAACGCGTTATCTCCTTTAAACCTAAGCTATCAGTGGAACTGGAAGTGAATTGTCTGCTGATACTGCCCACTAGCACCATAGGCGCCGGAAGTGGGGGGGGGGGGGGGGGGAGGGGGGCTAGGGGGGGGGGGGGGCCGCCCCCCCCCCCCCCCCCCAATCCAAAAAGTGGGGGGGCAAAACGCGTTTTTGCCCCCCCAAAAAGCCCCCCCCCCCCTCAACAAACAAAAAAAGAAAGAAAGAAAAGAAAAAGGAAAACGAAACAGTTACATGTATCAGCCAATACTCGTTAATTCTAACGTTTAAAAACTAAGTTATACATCCATTTAAAGTTTTCGCAAACAAATAATCTGTGTATGGTACGCCTGGGGTGGGTTTTTCTGTACCGGTCCACGTAGTTCCTGTGAAAGCTGTTATTGCTCTGGCTGTTTGTGTGACGTGCACCAAATTGCACTATTTCAAGTATATAAATGCAAAATCTTCCTCATGGGAGGGGGATACCCCCTCCAAAACCCTCCCCCTCTGGCTCTGGCTCTGCCCCAGCCCTCGGTCGCTTCGCTCCCTCGGGACTCATTTTTGGCTGTAAGCTATGATGTTAGATCATACAAATCTGGCATATGGTTCATGTTTTATGCCACAGATTGCACCATTTCAAGTATATAAATGCAAAATCGTCCCGTGGGAGGGGGATACCCCCTCCCAAGCCCTCGCGTCGCTTCGCTCCCTCGGGACTCATTTTTGGCTGTACGCTATGTTGTTGGATCATGTTTTTATATGCACCAGATTGCACAATTTAAAGTTTAAAAATGCAAAAAGCTCCCTACCGTGTGGGGGGGGGGGGGGGGGGGGGGGACACACAGATCAGTCACTTCTCTCCCTCGGGCTTGGGTCGCGCTTTATCCTCGCAATGTCTCACTCTCTGGCTCAAAGTTGGCAACCCTGTGAGTTGTGGTTGAGCATGAGCCCCTAAACACATAAATCGTGAGCCCCCTTAGGGTTTTGCCCCCCCCCCAATCCAAAACTGTTTCCGGCGCGCCTGACTAGCACTGGAATATAACTTACTGCGGAGAACAGGGGTCAGTATACTAGATTAACCACACCGCTTCGTTTTGTCGTTAAATCATTTTTTGTTTTGTTTTGTATTTCGGAAGTCTACAGTTCGGGATTGGTCGTTACAGTGAGTATGTTTACTGAGCCGGGCTCGTCGTTATAGTGGGCGTATAGGGCCACCGACTATAATATTAGTGTTATATTATACTGTTGTTAAATGACGGTGGAGGGTATAGCACGGAATATTACATCCGAGGGAGATTTTAAATGATATTGAGGGAAGAGTAAATAAGTCCTCGAGACGGAAGTCGAGGGACTTATTTTCTTCACGAAATAGCATTTGAAATCCCGAGGGTAGGAATATTCCGTGATTTTCCCGACAGACAAATTTAGACAACTGTTTTATCATCTGACTTGACTTGCAAGGGCTGGTTTTCAGCCTGATTAACTCAGTATGCGCTGCCTCAGGATCCGGTTTTTCCAGTCAATTGCCAGTCGGAGGTCATTCGAGGCCGATTCAACATGTTGGGATCGGGCTCCGACTGAGCGAAACTGACTCTAGCCTGACTGAAAACCAGGACTGATCGGGTCGAGTCGGCTCTGTCTGCGCCGGGATTTACACTATCGCACTCGCAAGTTGGAGAGGGAGAGGGTACTCACGTATATTGGGTATACAGGGAAGTGCCGTTGGGAAGGGTGACTATTTCAAGAAAGATCCTTAGACATGGGTCCCCCTTTTCATAAAAAAAATCCTCAGGACATGGGTCCCATTAAAAAAAAAAAAAGCCTTAGACATGGGGTCCTTTTTCATTTATCCTTTCCCTTCTTTTCTCCCCACCATTTTCTCCGGGATTTTGGATTTTGCCGATGTGAAATTGCAAAAATTTTCAAGGCATACATAATATTTCACAACCTCGGGTGTTTATATGTTACCCTTCAGAAGACATAAAAACGAATATACCATACAATAATATTGAAACAAATGGCATTTTCCGATGTGAAATTGCTAAAATGTTCAAGCTCGCACCGCTCGCTCGGCATTATTCATATTTATGCAAATTAACTTAACCATAATTAACTATTTTTCTATCATTTGAAAATTTGAGAATTTCACCTCCGATATGCACCAAATAGCTCCATTCTAGTGTAAAAATTACCAAAGCTCACCCTGATGTGGGAGGGGGAACACTACCCTCCCACACCCTCCCCCGCCTCGGTCGCTTCGCTCCCTCGCTCGGGCGCGAAATCCAAGTATACACTTTCGCCCTCCCTTAAAAATACCTGGCTGCGCCACTGTAGTATGGTACAGTTTACAAATACAAATTTTATAAAGAAACTGCAAAATGATTGGCCTTTGTATTATATTACAGCTAAAACAAATGTAATATTTTAAGTTCGAAAATCCTTAGACATGGGTCCATTTTTCACAAAAAATCCTTAGACATGGGTACCTATTTACAGCAAAAGGACCCTTGGATGTGGGTATGGGTTTGGAGGTCTCAGCCTCACACCCCCCGCCCCGACTATAATCTGAGTACCACCCCCTCCCCCCGGATTATAAATATGCTGGTACACTGGTTGAATACTGCCAACCAACGAAGAGAGCAAACAAATAAATCATTTTCATAAAACTATACGCGCAATAATCGCAAGACAGGTAATACATTTTTCACCAAACTTCTATTTAATACAATTTATTGCTACCTACCATAACAACTATCACCAATTTTACGTCGAAGTTGCAACTACTTTGATTCATGAATTCGCCTGCGTGATTCGTGGAGGGGTTTCCTGTTTCAAGAATATCACACGGCAATACACACAATTTTTCAGGTAAATATGTTTTGTTTTGATTAAGATGATAAAATCATTATTTCAAATGAATGTATAACTACTCATTACTACAGTTTCAATAATTTCTATCCTGTCATCTTGTATGTCATATTTGAATAGATAAGAGAGGAATGGGGAGAAGAGAGGGGAGAGGGCATTATGTAATTATTAATAGAAACAAAACTAAATCAACTGGACTTACTTTTTTGGGGAGTAGTACAGTTCTATAGAAGATTACGTACTTCAGTTTGTTTGTTTGTTTGTTTATTTCCGAAATCACAACAATAAATACAGCAATGAAGTGCAACGGGGGATGACCCAATTCAGCAGAATTAAAAAAACAAAACCGCTGTTCTTCTTGGGGTCCCACAAGTGATTCCAACAGCTTTCACCAGTAATCTTCTCTACCCGAGCCAGTTGTAGCTGAAGAAGCAACTGGATAGATTGTGAAACTGTACTACTCCCAAAATAGTATATAAGTCCAGTTGATCAGATTTAGTTTTGTTTCTATGAACTCTTTCCTGGATGAATCAAAATCTTCACTATCGTAATTATCAATATAATTAATAATATAATAATAATAATAATAATAATAATAATAATAATAATAATAATAATAATAATATAATAATAATAATAATAATAATAATAATAATAATAATAATAATAATAATAATAATAATAATTATTATTATAATTATAATAATAATTATTATTATTATTAATATTTTATTTTATTTTATTGTTATTATTATTAAATTTTTTTTTTGGGGGGGGGGGTCTGGAGGGGGTGGTGATGGCCGACAAAGGGGCGCTAACGTAAAATGGACAATAAAAACTTACACTTGTAATGATTAATAAAGGGGAATTAACCCTTATCCTTTGACTTACTGGATGTGATGAGAGCATAACTCTTGTCATTTCTAGTCACTTATTTCCTCATGAATATTCCCAATAATGAAAATAATCAATATTTTATGGCCCCACTGTCGTCTGCTTTCAATGCCAACAGGAGGCGGCCGTTTCTTCAACTATATCGCGGTGAAATGACGTGTCAGGCGGAGAACACAATAGCGGGTTACGATAATGCTATTGTGTTTCTCCGCCTGCCACGTCATCTCACCGCGAGTAGTTGAAGAAATGGCGCGCCTCCTATGGGCATTGAAAGCAAGACGACAGTGGTCCATAAAATATTGATTATTTGTGTAATCGGGAATATTCATGAGGAAATAAGTGACTAGCAATGATAGTAGTTATGCTCTCATCACATCCAGTAAGGTCAAAAGGGATAAGCGGTTAATTCCCTTTAACTCGTTGAATTATGCCATGGGGGGTGAAGAGTTGCAATAGGCTACTTACCCCCCTTTCCGAATGTAATTAGCATAGTTACAATTGCGATGGCACATCAGGGTAGTAACTCATCTTGGCGGAATGCAAAAAAGAACCGCCCCTTTCATGGGGTTCCAGTAATTAGTGTGCATTTCTTCTTAGCAATGAGTAATCTTGCATTTTCATGAAATTGTATAACGTGAAAAGTGGTATCTCCACACAAAACAAATTACATAGTCCCGTTTATTAGGCCTAAATCTATATAAAAAAAACAATCAATAGTTGAATCTTCACCAGATCATTTTTTATGGTCAACATTCCTACATTGTTATGAGGTCATCGAAGTGACGACTAATTTTGTCACAAGATTTTGAGGTAAAGTCTTGCAATAAAATTTGAATAAACTTGAAACTTGACTACTTTAATAGCACACTGACAAGTGATATTTAAACGCACCTGAAGTAAATTGCGTCTATAAATTTAATTCGAACTTTGTAGAGACATTCATGATCCAAATGATTTAATATGTTTAGTCGCTAGATAAAATTTGAACACCATTGCAATATTATTGTACGGGTAAATTTAGTTCGTTGTTATAGAACTCAATATATCATCAACGAAACAGGAAATATGATGCTGACTATCTCATATAAATTATGCATTGTTATTATATAATTTGTATAGGATGATAAATTCACTTTTTGGCGCGTGACTCGGGGGCTTTACGCCACTGACCAAAGTCTACCACTTAAAAAAATCAGCAGTGTATCTGGTGATGTTATCTCCTGTTCATTATCATTGTTATATCGAATTATAATTCCACTTTTGACGCGATATTCGGGGGGGGGGGGGGGGGGGGTTTATCCCATGAATTCTACCACTTTTAACAAATTTCCGTGACTCGGTGAAGAGATAATTATGTACTTGACAACCGACGTCAGAAAATAAACCGGATCCGTGTGATAATGCTGGTGATGATCTTGACCGAAGCATTGGTATATAAGCTTCAAATATTATCTGCCTGTATTTTCAAAGTTGCCTCGCTCATTCACACAGTCAGTACCGAACATAGTTGTATTTACCCGATTAGATTTTGTTGAGACCTTGATGCATTGAGGCATGTTGAGTATGGATACTACTAGCAACACTTTTGGTCATTATTTTGGCCGGAGTACTGCATGACTGATAAAAAGACGACGGCGGTGATTTGTTTTAAGTTGACTTGAAGCATATTCGGTTCGCATCTATAATTTGTACAGTTTAAAGCTAAACTTGTAATATCCATACCGTATAATAAGTAACAATATACGTTTTTTGCGCACTCTGCACCTTTTCTATTTGAAATTATGATCTGCGTATAGATCAAAACAAACAAATCTTCTCTTAAACAATCTAGTGTAGATACAACACCTGCAAGATGGCAATGACGATTCCGTCGTCGACTCTCCTGCTGCCGATTATTATGATGTCGACCGTAATATTCCATCCCGTCGTCGACGCGCGAAAGAGCTCGAGAGACCCGCGCGACAAGCCCAAACTTCATCGTCCTATTCGCCGACGACATGGGCTACGGCGACCCTCGCCTCGTACGGACATCCTACCCAAGAACGAGTCTCGATCGACGACATCATGGTGGAGGGCGGCATCCGATTCACCCAGGGATACGTACCCGATGCGCGTGTGTTCGCCGAGTAGGGCTGCACTTCTTACAGGTATGTAATATACTGTATAGGCCTATTTTGATTGGTTCCCTAGAACAAATTTAAAGGGTGGGAACGTATTTTTTTACTCGCTGGCCCTGCAGTGTGGAAAAGATTGAGATTATCTCCAACGGTAGAAACATATACAGAAATATGTTAGACGTACTTATTGGAGAGTTTGTAAAGCGGCATTGGAATGTGCTACAAAGGATCACTCTAAAAACACCCGGGTCAGACTGACCCAGAAAGAGTCCGTTGGGGCCACACTCCAATTCCGGGTCAAAAAACGATTCGGAATGGGGTCAGAGATGTGACCCCATTCCGGGTCTTCATGACCCTATTCCGGGTCATTTTTTGACCTGAACGGAGTGTGGCCCCAACGGACTCTTTCCGGGTCAATTCTGACCGGGGTGTTTTTAGAGTCAAATTTAACCAAAATCGCTTGGAGCTTCCACATTTCTTTTGTACCTCGTTGTTTGACGTATGGGTAACACTAACAGGAAGGACGAATTGTGTGAACATTTTTAAATGTGCTTTAAATATGGATATAGCTTTTCGATTGTAGTCAAAATCAGTCAATAGGTGTATAAAAACTTACACGCAATTTTCACGTTTGTCACTAGATGAACAGTGTTCTTTTTAAATCCAGATAACCCTATATTCATTGACATTGGTATGATTATGACTGACGTCTCAAATATAAAATATAGGAATCATCTTTTGAAGTTTATGGATCGCTTATCTCCATTTGTAGATTACGATTTGATTTAATAAATGTAATATAGAGTTAGCAAATCTTACCGGGACGTTATCGAGTGACGCTACATAGGAGATCATGCAAGCCAATGTGTGAATCATAATATAACCACACAAAATTTAAAATAATTAACATGATGATAAATTTCCTCAATTTTTTGTATACAATGTAATTGTTTAATAATAATAATACGAAGTCTAACCAATGCGGATTGTTGGTGAAGGTCCGAAAAGACCAATCAATATTAGTTTAAGATAATTAATAAATACTGTATACCAAAAGGGGATCAAAAGGATCCCAAATTTATAGGGTAATGTAGTAAAAGGAAACAAAACAGACTGACATGAATGCGCGCTTGTATATATTACGATGAAAATCAATTTATTCATCAGTTAATTCAATGAGTCCTTGATTCAATGATTTATAACGCCACACATTCCATTGTGTTTATTCCCGTGTATGTGTCCTTTATAATTATTATACTAGTATACATGTATTGAACCTATGTTGTACTCATGGAACAATACAAACAAATCCAGGTCAGCGCGTGACACGATCCCACGATCCTTCTGATTTTACGATTATTTAATTTTCATGATGGCTGTCAAGTACAACTTTTACTGGTACCGTATTCGGCAATAAGACTTAAAGGGATCTAGTTGACATGTAAAACAAAGTGATGAATGGTTGATACAATGTGTATAGTTGGGATCTGATATGTCCACTGTGTAATGTGTGAACATTTCACGTTAAATGGATGTTATTATGGCCGAGTAATGAGCGAAAATTTAAAGTGATATTCACTAACTCATTGCATTGACTTTGTACCTGGTTATGATTATCCAGTGGATAGCTTAAAATCTGAATACTTCAATCGTAAATATATTTTTTTTAAAGGAAATTCCAAAAACCGAAACCTGTTCAATGCTTCTATTGTTAATACGAATACAACAAGGTATGAGGAAACCGCTAGTATTCCAATTGGATTTGAGGATTTGGACAATGTTTACTAGATCCCTTTTCGCTAACTTTTTCTGATAAGTACATAATTCCCGTCACTTCAGTCGCATTATTTACTTTTGGGTATCACTTATGATGGAGATAATCATTGTTTTTGAAACCACCATTATCTGTTTTGACTGAACACTGGAGGCTGCCATTTCTACATGGTGTTCTGATAGCCATTTATATGTACAGCTCTCTTGTTTCTTGTCCGATTCTGGTAAAATTTTCACCGATTATTTCTCATATTCTTCTTATCTTGTAAGGCGATAATTCAATATTTAAAAAAATCTAAAATCATGTCCTCATAAAAATGTATGCACTTTTCATTTTGGCAAAATGTAAATGAGAGTTTATACAAGCAGCTTTAATATCCTTTTAATTATGACGTCAACCAATATGATTTGTGGCGTGCATTATAGAAATTGAGACGGATCTCGTAATATTATACATCAGATTAAGATGATACGAACATAATTTGTTATTTTATATCACTCAATATGACGTGCTGGTATGCATTTCTACATAAGCTAACAATGATATACACCATTATCCTGATCAACATTTTAGCTGTAAAACTGAATCCGTGGTTGACCCACATAAATGCGTGGGAGGAGAGAAGCGATGGGGCTACAGCCACCACCCCCCCCCCCCCCCCCCCCCCAAACCCCCACCACATCACTGATGGGCCAAGTATTTTGACATGTTCAACTCTCATAAAATTGCTCTGTAAATCAGAATATTTTGACTTTTGTAAACATTACATGTATACGAATCACACAGCCACCCTCATCACACACATATTTGAGTAAACAAACAAATCCGATGCCCAAGTTGAGGACAACATCGTTGTTCCTTTGAGTCAAATTTATATCATACTCCATTACAATCATTTTGTTTTGTTTTGACAATCACTTTGTATAGACAAATTGCCAGGGTGACTGATATCATATAGGGTATTCCGCCCACGAATGTGGAAATAAATCAATACAAACAACATTCTGTGCATTTTCTAGGATTTTTCTATAATGGCGTAACGCGCTACCAGATACATATAGTCGACCATGGAACCAATGGCGTTAGCTACGGGGGGCGGGGGGGGGGGGGGGGGCATGTAAGTTCCCTCAAATAGTTTGTCAAAATCAATTAAACACAACTAGTGGAACACTTGTGAAAACAAATAATGAAATACAAAAGGAGGGTGATGTGCCCCAATAATTCGCTGGCCCCCCTTTAATCAGTCGGACCACACTATATACGCCATTTGTACCGAGTGATCTACTTTGGCTGAACAAACGGTTTCGCAGAACTTTAATATAGTATTGTCCTGTTTATGCTATATACATACATGGTCATTTCTGGTTGATTGGCTAACCCTATTTAATCCGAATAATAGTTAACATATTTTTTTTCTCCAAAGGCTATCATTGTCATTAACGTCGCCTTGTTAAAAATATATAACAGGCCCGTATGGGGGCGGCATCCCCCAAATTCAGAAAGGTCCACTTTTTATCGGTCTCGGCCATATAAACCAGTGGTTTTGGGCAACTATCGGTCTTGTTGACGACCCCCCCCCCCCCCCCCCCCCCCCCTGCTTACACAACTAAACAAGTGGTATCGGTCTCGGCCTCGATATGTTTTGGTCGATGGACACAACCCACCCCCCGCTTTTGGTAAATTACGCACCCCTTGAAAAATTAAAAATCCTGGCTACGGGCGTGCAACAATAATAATAATGTCTACAGAATAATGATTTTGCTATATGATATAGTATTGGACAAAATGTTGCACTTGAAACGAATATTGAAAATGTATTTCATATGAAATTAATGTTTTCCAAACCTCATTTCATTACGGTTTATCTTCTTCAGATCTTCCTGCGGCAGAACGTAGTAATTTGAGAACATATCGCGGAATTATCACACAATGGTTACACGAACGAATAAACAAAATGTGATTATTGTACTTGACTGCGCGATTTAAGTGATACAGATAAGATTCATCCCGCTCTGATACATTTTCTCTACCAGGAATTTGTGTTCAACTGTTCATATTGAAATAATGATAATAATGTTTAAGGCTTCTATTTGTATGTGAACGATGCTCCCCAGGGAATGGAGATGGTGCACACAATGTGTGCTGCTTTGCATTGTATCCTATGACCCGGGTAATAATATCATTGTAAAGCGCTTAGAGATGATTATCAATCATATTAGGCGCTATATAAATCGAGTATATTATTATTCGATAGAAAGAAATTATCCCTTCTATAGGTATCATAACATACACACACACTTATTGATGAAAAAAAACAAAACAAACAAACACACAACCAAAGAAACGAACGAACAAACAAATCGATAAAAATACAATAATCAATTAGTATAGTAAGCCAAACATCTATAAACA
The DNA here is from genome assembly GCA_037951105.1 of Echinarachnius parma. NCBI lineage: Eukaryota > Metazoa > Echinodermata > Echinoidea > Clypeasteroida > Echinarachniidae > Echinarachnius > Echinarachnius parma. The sequence continues at coordinate 10,311 of JBAMJV010010012.1, forward strand.
AACGAATACAATTTATGATGAACAAATAAAACGGCATAATTATTAAATGATTATAGCTAGAGGGTGGTTAACCTTATCCTTTTATAGCACCCCAGATAACAATGCGACGTTGGCGGAACGTAGTCTATAGTCGGCCCCGTCGCGGTTGGAAAAACAACGTTTAGCCAACGTTGGCCTACGGTAAATTCACAACTATATTTTTGCAGTCGGCGAGCTGACGTTAAAACAACGTTAAGCCGACGTTGGCTGTTGACTGTTGGCAAACTGGTCGGCAAATGTACGTTGAAACAACGTTGGGTGATAGTTAGACGAACAATCATATTTATATGGTCGAAAAGCAAACGTTGGGCCAACGTTTCGCCTACTACGTTGGATATTGGTTGGCTAGTTGACGTCGTACTAACGTTTGACAAACAACCGCATTACGACGGTAGGCAAGCCAACGTAGGGCCAACGTTCACTTATATAGTCGTATGAACGTTGGGGTTTAGTCGGCTCAATGTTGGCTTGACGTCAGAAATAGCAAAATAAAAGGTTGGGCAAACGTTGGCGCAACATTGGCAATTGACGTTGGCTTATGGGGGTTGGGCCGACGAGGGCCCAGCGGCAAGAATGACGTGGGCAAAACGTCACGTTTTGACGTTGGCCCAACATGACCGCCTACATTGGGCCAACGATGGGCCAACGTAGCATTGTTATCTGGGACTCGTGGTGAATTCTCCGGCTCTTGATTGTTAGTTTTGTTTTGTTATTGATTTGATTTGATTTGGTTCATTTTATTTTCAACATAATCACATAATACAAAATTATTATACAAATAATACAGAAAGAAATACATTAATTGAATACTGTAAATAAACATGTATAACATATAGATTGATTAATATAATAATACAATTTATAATATTAATGGATATAATATATAATAAGCATCTTTCAAAACAGTAAAATCAACATTTTAATATTAACATCGGTGATTATGTACGGGACCACCATAGTAAGCGGAGCTTGAGGAAATGATGGTCCCTGAAAAATACTACAATACGTTACAAACGTACATAATATACAAATCATAATATACAAATCATAATGTACATAATATACAAATCATTACATGGGCCCATCTCTTAATCATTGTTTTTGATAATTGTATATTGAAATTATTTATATGAATTTTGATATAGAAATTAATCAAGATGTACTAGAAAATGAGTCAAGATATTATACTAGTGATGAGTTTAATGCTGCATTTAATTTAAATAACGATGACCATAAACAACAGTCCCTTAGTTTGTTGCATATTAATGCTAGAAGCATGAATAAAAACTTTGATTCTATGGATTTATTTTTTTCTTCCATACAACATTTTCCTTTCTCTATAATAGGGATAACGGAAACATGGTTGAATAATAAATCACCTCCTTTATTTAATATAGAAAATTATAAATTAATTAGAGTTGATCGTAATTATGGACGAGGGGGTGGAGTAGCCTTGTATATTCATGATTCTTTATTATTTAAAGAGAGACCCGACTTACATGTAGATGGCTCCGAATATATTTTTATTGAAATTATAAATAAACAAGCTAAAAATATACTTGTTGGAGTGATGTATAGACCACCTCATAGTAATGTTGATATGTTTGTGGATGGATTAGAAGAAAGTCTTTCTTTAATATCGCGTGAAAATAAAATCATTTATCTTATGGGTGATTATAATATTAATTTACTTCCACCTGCATTTAATAATATTGGACTTAGGTTACTAACTACACTCTCTTCTTATTCCCTCCATCCACATATTAATAAAGCTACCCGCATAACTAATGTAACTGAAACTTTAATAGACAATATATTTTCGAATATTTGTAACGAAAACACTCAGAATGGAATATTGTATTTCGATATTTCTGATCACCTCCCCATATTTGTTATTTCCCCTACAATTAAATTATTTAAACATGAGCCCACGAAGTTTATATACGTTCGAAAAGAAACGGATGCTAATATTCAGAGCTTTCGGGCTGACTTAGCATCAGAATCTTGGGTTGATGTATTACATTTAGTTGATGCTAATAATGCATATGATATATTTTTGAATAAATTAATGTATTATTATAATAAAAATATTCCTTTGGTTCGAATTAAGTTAAATAAAAATAAGGCTAAGAAACCAGGGATAACTAGGGGAATTTTACGATCGATCGCGACTCGCAATCGATTATGTAAGAAAGCATTAAGAAGTAAAGTTAATACTGATTTAGATAAATATAAAAAATATAGAAATAAGCTAACATCAATTATCCGGCTATCCCGCAAATTATATTATTCAAATAAAATTTTGAGTACTCAAAATAATAATTCACTTTGGAATATTATAAAAGATCTTATTGGTAAGAAAAAACATATAAATACAAACATTAATGTCAATGGACAAAATATTAATAATTTGGAAGAATGTGCAAGTTTGTTTAATGATTATTTTGTTAATGTAGGTCCCACATTAGCCTCTAAGATAGATGCGGGTAATAATCATTTTTCTCAATACCTTGGTGAACCCTCTGAACATTCATTATTGTTTACTCCCACAACGGTTTATGAAGTTGTTTGTATAGTTCAATCACTGAAATCAAGTAACTCATCAGGACAGGATGGGTTAAGTATGAATCTTATTAAGCAAATAATACACTTTATTGTTTCTCCATTGGTTTATATATTTAATCTTTCTTTCTCTACTGGTTCTTGTCCTAACTTATTAAAAGTTGCTAAAGTTATACCGATTTATAAAAAAGATGACCCATCTAAACTTCAAAATTATCGCCCTATATCATTATTATCAAGTCTTTCAAAGGTTTTAGAAAAATTGGTGTATAATAGATTGATTTCTTTTTTGAATGAGCAGGATATTTTGATTCCTAATCAGTTCGGTTTTAGAAAAAATCATTCAACTGATTTTGCTTTAATTCAACTTTGTGATAAGATAATTGAATCTCTCGCCAAAAAGGAATATGTTATAGGTATTTTTATGGATCTGAGTAAGGCCTTTGATACCATCGATCATACAATTTTACTTCATAAACTAGAACACTATGGTATCAGAGGCCTTGCTCTATCCTGGTTTGAGGACTATCTTAAAAATAGAACACAGTATGTTTATTATTATTCTAATAGTTCCTCAAAATTGAACCTCACATGTGGAGTTCCTCAAGGTTCCATTTTAGGCCCACTATTATTTTTAATTTATGTTAATGATATAATAAGAACATCAAATATTCTAACTTACATTCTTTTTGCCGACGACACAAATATAATTTACTCACATACAAATATTAATACACTTGTTGATACTGTAAATCATGATTTGTGTAATATCTCATTATGGTTTAAATGTAATAAATTATCCTTAAATATAAGTAAAACTAATTTTATACGTTTTAGAACTATTAACTCCCAAGACCAACCACAATGTAATTTGTTTATAGATGGTGTATCCCTGGTTGAAAAACAGTCCACTAAATTCTTAGGAGTTATCATTGACTCATATTTGTCTTGGAATGAACATATTCATAATATAACTATTTTGATATCCCGGAATATTGGTATTTTGTATAAAATGAAATATTTGATAAATGGTAAATCTTTATTTACTCTTTATAATACTTTAATTTTACCGTATATAACATATTGTAATATTATATGGGCAAACTGTAGTAAAATTAAAATAAACTCAATATTTCTTTTGCAGAAGAGAGCAATTCGTATTTGTACACACTCTAATTATCTTGCAAATTCTAACCCTTTATTTAGTCAATTAAAAACGTTAAAGATTTATGATATACACACCCTCCAAACTGTCATTTTTATGTATAAGTATACTTCCAAAACACTTCCAGCATCTTTCTTAGATTTTTATTTATTAAATGTAAACGTACACTCATATTTAACTCGACATGCTCATGATTACCATCTTAATAATCCCAAACTTAGTTTAGCCCTACGATCAATTAGACACCATGGACCAGATATTTGGAACAATTTACCTAACCATATTAAAATTAGGACCTCCCTTTATTCATTTAAAGCCAACATGAAAACTTATTTGTTAACTCAGTATAATTTGCTAGATCTTGCATAGAAATGTTAATTAATTTGATTTGTTATTTCTTGGAATTGTTCTATTTTTGGCTGTCAATAGGAAAAGGCCCTGCATACATCTAAATATTATTATATGTAATTGAAACCACACACACTTAATTTCACAGTATTAGTCTTTTATTGTTTTATGCACCAAGCTTTTTTTGTTTGCACTATGCACAAATGCACTTTTCAATACAAAACATATCACTAAAGATATTTTGTTATTTTCACTCGAAATTAATGCAGCCATGCTTACTTGGAATCATTACATCTATATCTTATTTAAATTCGAATATAATATAAACATTATCAATACAATTGATAAATGGATTTTTAATCGCGTCCCTTGCATAGGTTGTTATTTATTTGCTAACTCGGCAGAGGCCACTGTCATCTTCAAGCTTCTACGCTTACGACATGTGGTCTCCTGCTTTTTCCTTTGTTATAAACTTATTAAGCATTTTATAAGATATCCATTCTCCCCCTTATTTCTTATTTTATATTATGCAAATTATTTTCACTATGGATTGTTATTAATGAACATATTTCTTTTTGCTTGTATTTTAATTAGAAACATATTTTGTTAAACTTACTTATTACTTATAATATATATTTGTATGATGTTTCTTTGTATTGTTTTGAAAAAGTGTAAATAAAAATAAACAAACAAACAAACAAACTATACAAAGAGAAAAAAGAAAAAAAAAGAACTAGGGGACAAAGATGGAATGAGATGTTGGGTGCGGATGAATATGGAAGTGAAAGTGCTGTGCGTAGATGGATGGAATGTATGTAGATGCAGCTTAATTGGGCAGCAGCAAATTAATTTCATATATACGTAATCATAAAAGAGTCTAAAATCATTAATATTACGACCAGTATCAATGAGAAAATTGCTAAGGTACAATCAGAGTTAGGATAATTTATACAATTGAATTAATTTCTTTTTCATTGCCATTCTAAACGATAGCACGGAGGGACGATTTTTAATATCATTTGAAAGAGGATTCCACACGTCGGGACCAGCATGTCTAATTGACTTATGGGTTATTGTTAAGGTAGGATTGTATAAATGGTAGTTGGTTGCATTACGAGTACCATGGTTATCTGGTTATGGGGAGAAGGGGGAGAAGGATTTGGGGTATTGCAAACAATTGCAATCATACTACTGTAAGGCATGATTTTAAAATGTGTGAAATCTACTTTCACCGATTTCCTGAATTTATCGATGTTTTGTTTCGTTTTAAATATTTTTGTTGTTTCTATTATAGGGCGTTATCCAGCACGATCAGGGGTGTATTCTGCAACCGGCGAACATCGGGTGTTCCTGCCCTGGGCCAGGACGGGACTACCACACTACGAGATAACCATAGCAGAGGCCCTCAAGGAGGTCGGATATACCACAGGCATGGTCGGGAAGTGGCACCTGGGTAAGACAGTGACCGATAACTGGTCTTTTAACATGTTTAAAGGGTTAGAAGTGATTTAAATTCAGTTCAGGTTTCTTTCCGACAAATATATATATACAAAAGCAAATTAGTTTAGGTGCCCCAAGGAAGTATAGCTTGCATGGGGTGGGCCAACTTGAAAACTAGCTATCGTGATCACGAGGTCAGGACAGCAGAGGCCCTCAAGGGTAATCTGGGTAAGTTTTGGTCGGAAAATGGCAACTTGGTAAACATGGTAAAGCAGTGGCCGATATCTGAAGGGAAGAGTTCACGCGATCATTATAGCGGATATAGTGTTGGGTTTATTTTGGTTTTAGGACCCGAGTAATAATTGTTATAATTATTCAATGTGAACATTTGATGAAAAGTAAGACAAACTGTAACATCGTCGTCGTCGTTAACATCATCATCATCAACATCATTAAAACCATCATCATCATCATGATCATCATGATGATGATGATGATGATGATCATCATCATGATGATGATCATCATCTTCATCCCCATTATTATTATTGTTGTCATCATCGTCATTATTATCATTACTATTGACACCATCACCACCACCATCATCATCATCATCAGCAGCAGCAGCACCACCACTCCACCAGCAGCAGCAGCACCAGTCTGCTTATAGAAAGTACCATAGCACTGAATCCGCCCTCATAAAGGTTCATAATGATATCCTTCTCTGAGTTCTCTCCATGGATTCAAAGCAGGCTGTATTCCTTGTATTGCTCGATCTGTCAGCTGCGTTTGACACCATTGACATTGATCTTCTTCTCCATCGATTTGACATGCTTGGAGTGGAAGGATCAGCACTATCTTGGATAAATTCATATTTGTGTCACAGGAAGCAATCAGTCCGAGTCAATGACTCATTCTCCTCTGAACAGGAACTCATATACGGAGTACCCCAAGGTTCAGTCTTAGGACCATTGTTTTTTACTATCTATAATACTCCCCTAGCAGAAATAGCTCTTCGTTACAATGTAAATGTTCATTTATATGCCGACGATATACAGCTGTACACATCCTGTAAACTTTCTGAACCTGATAGTGAAGTAATGGCCAAGAGAAAACTTGAATCCTGCATAGCAGATATGAGACGATGGATGACAATAAATAGACTCAAGTTAAATGATGATAAAAGTGAATTTATAGTTGTTGCATCTCAAAGGCATCGTAGTAAGATTCAATGTAATTCCATACAAATTGGTGACGTAGAAGTCCAAGCAGTGTCAAATGTTAGAAATCTAGGTGTACAATTTGATTCCACTATGTCAATGTCATCTCACATTAATGCAACGTGTCGTTCAGTGTACTATCATATTCGCAATATTAGTAGTATTCGTAAATCACTTTCAAAAGAAGTAGCTGCCTCTGTTATTCATTCTTATGTTATATCACGTTTAGATTATGGTAATTCATTGTTATATAATGCACCAGTTACACAACTTGCTAAGTTACAGAAGGCTCAGAATGCTGCAGCACGAGTTCTTACTGGTATTCCTAAGTTTTCTCACATAACTCCTATTTTGAAGGATCTGCATTGGTTACCTGTGAAAGAGAGCATAGTGTACAAAATACTTATTATGACATGGAAAGCTCTCAATGGTCGTTCTCCTCAATATGTATTAGATTTGGTTAGTGTATATGTACCAAATATAAATCTTCGCTCCCTGAATATTGTAAATATCAGTACCAAAAGTTCAATCGTTGGCAGGTGAAAAGTCTGTTCTGTATTCAGCACCAACATTATGGAATTCTTTGCCAGTTAATGTTAGAAATGCAACATCAATTGAGTCTTTTAAAATAGGTATAAAGACAATTTTGTATAAATTAGCATTTGATTAGGGACTATATTTCTATTTCTTTCTCCTTTCCTTTCATTTTCATTTCTATTTGCGCCTGAGAATAGTGTACTAGAGTCATGGCGCATTATAAGTGCTCTATATTATGGTTGAACACCGGTCTATAGAGCAATCCGGAGGTTTTGGGTTCGATTCCCCGCGAAGCATTTTTTCTTTGCTCATTTTCATTTGACTCTCTTTTATGTGAAACCCGCAGGAATAAACAATAGTACGCGAGATGACTGGACGTACCTACCAATGAACCAGGGTTTCGATTTTGTCGGTCACTTCATCCCCTTCACCAACAGCATGGCCTGCGACAATTCAGGGGTAAGATAACAATTTATGTTGGTGGTGGTGGTCGTGGTGGTAGTGATGATGGTGGTGATGATGTTGATGATGATGATGATGTCGGTGGTGGCGTTGATGATGATGATGATGTCAGTGGCGATGATGATGATGATGATGATGACGATGATGATGATGGGATTGTGTTGGCGGTGAACTGGTGATGATGATGTCGATGATGGGGATGATGAGAAAAATAGAGTAGTAATAGAAGTGATACCACCACGACCACCACCACGATTCATAGGGATTTTAAGTCGATTGAAGTATGAATTGCCTAGTAACATATTATTTCTTCTTTATAATGCTTATGTTTTGTCACACTTGTCGTATTGTAACTCAATATGGGGTAACACATATTCGAGCCATTTATATAAACTAATAATGTTACAAAAGAAAGCCATACGAGTATGTACGAAGTCCGAGTATACTGCTTCTACTTCCACATTATTTAAATTATTATATACTCTCAAATTACAAGATATAAATAAGATCCAAATTGCTTCGTTTATGCAACGTTTTCACTCTCAAACACTCTCCCCATATTTAATGAATATGTTTGTAAAAAATAGAAATATCCATAATTATAATACAAGATCTTGCAATCATTTTCACCGTTGGACGTATTTAAATAATAAATCAAAATACTCATTACGCCACACAGGCCCAATCCTTTGGAATAGTTTAAATTTAAGTAACTTTAATATTCAATTTAATAACTCATTCAAAAGGCAATATAAAAATATTTGATTGGAAATTATTGATGTTTTTTTGTTGTTGTTGTTTTTTCTGATTTTTTATTTTGTGTTTTGGTATATGATGATACAGTATTGTTGGTACTTGTTATTTCTTTGCAATATATATTTATACATTATTTAAATTGTAGGGTCGTACACTCTTACAAGCCTACCCTTGGCTTTTTACGTACGCCTCCTTTTCCATTCATTTGTACAATATTATTATGAAACTTATGTATTTATTTTTGTACCATTCTTACTAAATGTTGTATATAATGCTATTGTGTTTTATATTTGATGTTGTTGTATTTTTATGAATTGGAATAAAGATTGAAATGAACTTTAAATGAACTTTAATAGTAGCCATTTTTGTAGACTTTTGTACGTGAATTTGGATTTTAAAAGTATGGGCTTTTGTACCAGACTAAGATGTTTTACTTGTTATTGTGTTAGAGGAATAATGATGTATGATATGCCCAATGTAGAATATGTGTAATTGAATGGTATGCTGTGCTGTATAACATTAACAGACTAAGATATTTTTCTCCATTTGAAGGTTTGATTATTTTTGTATGCTGTAGTTTGTATAATGTTTACCTACGTATATGGTTATTGGTCTCATTATGAATATCATTAACTTCACCATCATCATCACCATTACCTTCAGCACATATATGTGATGGTTTAAAATGTGTAGATTTATATTGTACTTTATATATATCAATGTATATATATTTTATATCACACCTCAGTGGCGGATCTACGGGGGGGGGGGGGGGGGGGGGGGGTTAGAGGGTTTAACCCCCCCCCCCCCCCCCTTGGGCTGCCAAGTGAAAATGTGATGTGCATAGAAAAACGCCATCATGTTTCCAGACCCACACAGTATCCGCATCGTCATTGGGTCAACCCCCCCCCCCCCCCCACACTTAGCAAAAAGCTAGATCCGCCCCTGCACCTAATATTAATAATTATATGCGGTATATAATGCTCGGTTTGTTTACATGTAGCCAGCACATCTGTTCTCCTTGTATATATTATTCATATTGTGATGGTAAAATGATAGCCACCCATACAATTTGTATGTAACTATGTACTCAACGTATAACTCTTGTCCATGCACATAATATTCATGCCCCCCCAAAAAAAAACATTATTAAAGAGAAAGTACAAGCTCGCTTTTAATGTACCTTATCTACGAGTCAGTATTCACTTAACGAGTTGTTACCATTGATGATAATGATAATGATGATGGTGGTGATGTTAATGATGTCGATGAGTATGATGCTGTGGATGATGGTGTACATGATGCTGAAGGTAATGGTGATGATGATGGTGAAGTTAATGATGTTCATAATGAGACCAATAACCATAGGTAAAGTAAACATATAAACTACAGCATCTACCAGCTCCAAGTTCCCATAGACTCACGTGTTATACCCATAGAACCATGTACAAAAGCCCATACTCGACCATTTTAAAATCCAAATTCACATGCAAAAGTATACAAAAGTGGTTACTATCACTTCTACTACTACTTAATAATAATAATGTCAATAATGAGGATGATGATGATGACGACGAAGACAATGAGGATGATGATGATGATGATGCGGATACTAATGATACGATAAAAGATTTTTCGAGGTGATTCAAGAGCTCACGATCTCACCCGAACCTGTTTTCTCATCCTCTTTATTTGTGTTACTCCAACAGCGGATTAAAGCCGAACCTAGCCCGGAAAAGTGTATTCTCATGAAGGAAGATGTGATTGTTGCGCAGCCGTACAACAGCACCTATCTGTCTCAGACCTTCGTGAACGATGCCCTCACCTTCATCGAGAACAACTCTGCCGACCCCTTCTTCTTCTACTACCCTCTGGCCCACCCCCACGCAGCTCTCTTCGCATCGCCCCAGTTTGCTGGTAAATCTAGGCGAGGTGAGTTTTTTCATCTATATACCATTGCCCCTCCGAGTGCCATGGTTGACACTGATTGATTTTGTTCAGTGAACGACACCTTCAGCTTCATCAAGAACAATTCTGCCGATCCCTTTTTCTTCTACTTCCTTCTCGTTCATTTTTGAATCGCCCCAGTTTTCTGGCAAATCTTGGCGAGGTGAGTTTTTCCATCTTTATTATTAACCCTTTGAGTGCCAAGGTCGACTATGATCTAACGAGTTTGTTCAGTGAACGACGCCCTCATCTTTATCGAGAACAACTCTGCCGATCCCTTCTCCTTCTTCTCCTTCTCTCTTTTTGAATCACCCAAGTTTGCTGGCAAATCTTGGGAGTTTGAGGGGAAAAATTTCCTATACACAGTACTATTAACCCTCCAATTGCCATGGTCGGACACTTTGATTGATGTTGTACGGCAAACGACGCCCTCACCTCCATCGAGAACATCTTTCCGGTTTCCTATCTCATTCTTCTACCCCATTGCCCACCCTCGCGCAGCTCTCTTTGCATCGCTCATTTTTCTAGCAAATCTTGGCAAAGTGAAGTATTCTTGAACTACGTTTAGTGTCAAAAATAACTACACGTGTGTTCTGCATTAGAAGTAGAGAGAGGTTAATAAATGATCGAAACAAAATCAATTGGGTATATTTCAAAGAAAGAATATTAAATTGGCCAAACGTTTTACCGACCTACTGGACAATGTGTATCAAAATTAGCCCTCAATCTATTTTTGACTTGTAATGGATATCCTCTCCTCTCTCATGGAAAAAAAAAAATCGCTCACATTTCTTTATTTGATTGACAGGTGAATACGGTGACAACATCAACGAGATGAGCTGGGCAGTTGGAGAACTACTTAATGCCCTGGAGCGCAACGGCATTGCTGAGAACACTCTTGTCTTCTTCATATCGGACCATGGACCACAGCCAGAGTACTGTGCTCATGGAGGCAATGCTAACATCCTCAAAGGTATAATTTAGAATTTGTGCAACGTACAAACTCTAGGATAGCATATTAGAACAAAAAGTATCCCCCCTTCAAACGCAAACAAATAAATAAGAGGACGATTATCCCATAGGAGATCAACTACTTAGACATTACCACCTGAAACATCATCCTTGGACAACTACTATCTGGACATATAACCACTTGGACGACTATTCCTGTACAACTCGTACCAGGACAACTATCACCGGGAGAAATACCAACTTGACAAATACCAACTTGACAACTACCACCTGGACCACAACCACCTGACAACTACCCCTAGACAACTATCCCTAGCAATCTACCATTTTGACAACTACACCTGGAAAACCACCTCGTGAACATGTGACAGCTACCACCTAAACATCTACCACCTGGACAACTAACAACACCTAGACAACTACCCCCGAACAACTAATCCCATGACAACTTACCCCAGACAACTACCCACAGACATCTACCCCTGGACAACAACCCCAGAAATCTATCCCTGGACAACTACCCCCGGACAATTACCCCTAGACATCTACTTGTACATGAATACCTGGACATCTACCACCTGTACTACTTCTCCTGGACAACTACCCCAGAAGTCTACCACCTGGAATACTACTTCATAACTTTGTAACCACCTAGACAACTTCCCCTGGACTACCCTTGAAATTTTCCACCAGGATAAAGTACTTCTTGACATCTACCACCTTGACAACTAACAACACCTAGACAACTGCCCCTGGACAATAACCCCTCGACATATACCTGTACATGATTACCTGGACATCTACCACTTCTCCTGGGCAACTACTCTGGGAATAAACCACCAGGGCAACTTCTTCCTGAAAGATACCACCTGGGCCCCGTTGCAGAAAGAGATACAATAAGTCAGAAAAATATGCACGTTTCAACCAATCAGATTTACGCATTGAGAACACATGATCTGACTTTCAACAAATTGTATCTCACAATCGATTGTATATCTTTTTGCAACTAAGCCCTGAACATTGTAGCATCCCCACACTTGATGATCTTAAATGTTTATTGCATCTATTTTGTTCTAAAGCGCTAAGGATGTTTTCATTTTGAGCTGTCCATCTTTCACTTATAGGTTACAAGACCAACAGCTGGGAGGGCGGAGTCCGGGTGCCTTTCGTTGCCTACTGGCCAGGAACAATCGCTCCCCGAGAGTCTAACACGATCATCAGCACGCTCGACATCATGCGGACACTCGTTGACCTCGCCAGTGGAAGCGTTCCAACTGATCGAGACTACGACGGCGAAGTCATTACAGATGTCCTGCTCGAAGACGCATCGTCACCTCATGACATCCTCTACTTCTTCTGCGCAGACCGACTGATGGCTGTTCGTTCCGGTCCGTACAAGGTCCACTACTTCACGCATAGACTCCGCACGGAGGAATACTTCGCCGACCAGTGTGGGGAGGCGGGGATACCGCTACGTCATTACTTTGACTGCTACGGGTGCTACGACGATTGCATCACCCAGCATGACCCGCCCCTCGTTTACAACGTGGAAGTCGATCTGATCGAGGCGTACGCCCTCAACGCTTCTCTTGACTCTTCGCTCGCAGACTTCCTGGAAGAGTTATCGACCAAAGTAGAAACCCACCAGGCAAACTTTGAATATGCCGACCCCCTAGTGGGCGACTTGGACCTCACCCATAGCAACGTACCCTGCTGTGATCAAGCAACAAATTGCAAGTGTAACTCTGGCCCCGTCTCTGGTCCATACAGTCAGTACGAGCCAAAGGAGCTATCTGGCGGGGCTGGCAGTCAAGGAGCTAACATGATGATGTCATCCATGACATTATGCATTGTTGCCTGTTTATCATTTCTATTAAAGTACTAGGAACTGTGGTTAAGGAACTTGTAGTTTAATTATGATAGTTACTAATTTCTTATTCTAAAATCCTATACAGTTGTTAACGTTATTTTGAACATTTGGAAGGTTTAAATGCAAAAGCTGATAAAACCATTTTTTACCAATTGTAGACAATTGTGATTAAACCTTTTGAAAAAATAAAAAATAATTAGAAATCATACCTTTAAAAATAAACCTTGATATGCAGTGAGTATGGTATCATTTCAAAAACAACATTTTGTGTTATATGATGGTACCTTTATCTTAAAAATGTAATAAATTAAGTTTATTTGTTTCCATGTATAGAATAGCCTACATGTACCTCCTGGACTGACTTTGTAGTTGCTATCTGTGCGATGCGGCGCGCGCACGAGTGACTATAAAGATCAAATTGACTGTGAACACCCTGGTCTTAAAGGGAATCTTCCTAGTTTGGAAAGAAATTAATGCTTTTGTATACATGTTCATTTGTTTTTATATTTGCATCATATACTTGACGTAACCATTTTATGAGGTTAAAGGGATCTAGTAATATTGTCCAAATCCTCAAAATGCAATTGGAATACTAGTGGTTCCTCATACACTGTACCTTGTTGTATTCATATTAACATTAGAAGAATGGGACAGGTTTTTAATTTTTTAAATTTCCCTTTCATTAAAAAAATATGTACGATTGAAGTGTTCAGATGTTAAACTATCCACTGGATAGTCATAACCATGTACAAAGTCAGTGCAATGAGTATTAAGTGAATATCAATTTAAATTTTTGCTCATTACTCAGCTATATAACGTCCATTTAACTTGAAATTTTCACACAATACCCAGTTGACATATCATATAACAACAATACACATTGTATCAACAATTTATCACTTTTTGAACACGTCAACAAAGTTACCAGATCCCTTTAATATGTACTCAGTGCTATTAATTTAATGAAATGTGTATTAGGTTGTTACAGGTGAACACATGCTTGACACACACCCTCAATTCTTACCAAGTATCATTTATATAAACCCCTCAAAAAAAGTTCGGAAACTCAAGTTTGATCGATCATATCTCTCGTATTTTTTAATAAGAATACTCGAAATCGGTGTCACAATAAAGCCTCATTATATACCTTTCAAACGGTGCATTATGTGTAGTGATTATGCAATTGGGGCGATTGCAGTAGCCCAGAGAATAGGGGGAGGCAGGAAGTGAAATCTCGCAAAATGGCCCCAATGCATTCAATTTACGAGTGCATGACTGTGTTGATCAGTTTTCTAAAGGTTAACATTCTATTGAATACCACCACCCTTTCCATTCATCAAAATTGTTGAATTGGATACCATTTTAATGGAAATTATCTCTTCATTACGATGGCATATTAATCATAAGGATTATGCAAATGGAGTGTGTGCAGCGAACCGGAATATGGAGATGGGTCGAGTGTGAAATCAGACAAAAAGATGTGGAGTTGACAAAAAATCAGAGCGTCGCATTTTTTTCGAGCTTTTGGGAGGATTTTTTAGCATTTCAAATAAAATATTCATGATCAAATATGATATCAACGGAAAGCCCAACAACTCTTCTTTATGAAAATGTGAAATTTATAATGATTTTTGTAAAGGGCGGCTGCAGGGAGATGAATGGGAGGGAGCCTCAAAAGTGACCCATTTTGAAACGCTCTGATTTCAAGGCACTATTCATGCGTTTTCAATCGAATTCCTCTCATTCATGGCCAACTCATTCAAGTCGCATTACATCCTCTACACAATGGTATACAGAAACCGACAGCAAATCAGAGCGTTTTGAAATGGGTCACTTTTGAGGCTCCCCCACATTCATCTCCCTGCAGCCGCCCTCTACAAAAATCATTATAAATATCACATTTTCATACAGAAGAGTTGTTGGGCTTTCCGTTGATATCAATTTAAATCATGAATATTTTATTTTAAATGCTAAAAAATCCTCCCAAAAGCTCGAAAAAAATGCAACGCTCTGATTTTTTGTCAACTCCACATCTTTTTGTCTGATTTCACACTCGGCCCATCTCCATATTCCGGTTCGCTGCACACACCCCATTTGCATAATCCTTACGATTAATATGCCATCGTAAGGAAGAGATCATTTCCATTAAAATGGTATCAAATTCAACAATTTTGAAGAAAGGAAAGGGTGGCAGCATTCAATAGAATGTTAACCTTTAGAAAACTGGTCAACACAGTCTTGCACTCGTAAAGTGAATGCATTGGGGCCATTTTGCGAGATTTCACTTCCTGCCTCCCCCTATTCTCTGGGCTACTGCAATCGCCCCAATTGCATAATCACTACACATAATGCATCGTTTGAAAGGTATATAATGAGGCTTTATTGTGACACTGATTTCGAGTATTCTTATTAAAAAATACGAGAGATATGATCGATGAAACTTGAGTTTCCGAACTTTTTTTGAGGGGTTTAGTTGGGTGGAGACATACTACATACATGTGTATATAACTACTTTTTTATGTAGTGGAATTAGGAAAACGGTTATATAAAATATACTTTATTTGAAAATAAATGTACATAATAAATTCTTACTTTATATTGTGCAGTATTTATGTGTGAAATCAAACTATTTTACCATGAATGATATATATTACATATCGTTGGTTGAGAAAGAGAACTTGGGCGTTAAGTCAGTAAAAGGTACACTTGAGTATTGGTACTTCCCCCCAACAAAATTGAAGGGTTTTAGTTGGTTTTGATTCTATTTGAAAGTTCATTGAATAAAACATGTGAAATGAGAATCATTCCGGCTTTTCAATGCTTTCAATAGTTGTACAATTTGATTTCAAAATATTTTATTTATATATTGTTTAGCCAGATGATATCTTGACTATTAAGAACATACATAAAATGCTTACCTTCTTTTTTTTTAAATTTCAAAAGAGGTTTTTAAATAGTTGTTCATGATATCTCTATTTAATAATTATTTTAACAAGACATCACATGCACAATTTTGTATGAAAAATGGTTGGAACCAATAATTTTTTAAAGAGTGCCCTCTTGAGTTGAACCAGCTCTTGTTGAATGATAACAGGGTTTTTACTTAGTCGTTTGTAATTGTGTATAAGTTTCGAGCATGATCATGTTATAACTACGTATTAGTTTGTACTGTAATGGTGCAGGTTTTGGTTACTAAAATTTAGCCTTACCAAAACTGTACTACCCCTTTAATGTACTTCTGAGATAGTCATGTACAAATATGTAGCTACTTGGAAGAATATGATTCCCAAAATTAGAGATAATTATAAACAGAAAAAATGCATAACATAAGAGGCTTTGACCTTCAAAATGGTTTGCGGAAATCAATTAAAGTCATACCTGTAAAGTGTCCAAATCCACGAAAATTACTTGGAGCTTCCTCGTTTCTCTTCTACCGTGTTGTTTAGCTTATGGTAAAAGAAGAATAAAACAGGGTTTGATTTTTTCAAATGTCCCTTTAGTATGAAGATAATTATCATTTAAATCTTTTATTTCAATCACGTTGATTAACGCTTTTGATAAAAAGTACAATTGTCCTAGCTGAGAATGTCCGCATGCAGCACGCGTGAGAACATTCCGGAGATTGAACTTTGAGCCGAGCTAGTGCAAATTCCATGAATTCTGTACTACGTGTGTAAACATACACAGGTGCGAATATCTCAAACGGATCATTCATTACTGCGACAAATGTATGGCAGACCATCAGTATTCGGTGATAAAATATGAACTCAATATTCGTTTTTTTCACTAGGTAAACAGTGTTCGTTTTCTTTCAAACTTTCACAAATCTTTCAATTGTATTTTACAATGATATTGATATAGGATTGAAGTCTCAAATGTCATTTTGTGCTATATCTGACACTTTACAGATATCACTTTAAGCCAAAATTTGAGAGAACTCTCTCCTCACTCTTACCCAATGATATTACACATGTACCTGCATTTTGTTAATAATTTCAAAGTCTCTACTTTAATATAATTATGTGTATGGTTTAGGGCGTTGTAACTTGTAAATATCACATTTCTTCTTGCAAGTGACCATAATATATACCGTATTTGCTGGTGTATTAACCGCACCTTTTCCATACAGCAGAACTTGCAAAAGAGGGGGGGGGGGGGGGGGGGGGAGCAGTATTAACACAGAGATAGAGAAACATATTTCAGGAAAATACTACATATGGCTATAATATCAGTTTATGAGGAGTGAAATTCTTGATAGGCTTTTCTGTTATGAATTGTCCTCCTATCATAAAAAAGTATGTGACTTGTGTTGTTTGTTGTTGTTGTTTTCTGTACTAAAAGTTTACAAAAGTTAGGGGAAAATCATGGAATTTGATTGTGGTGCAATGATTCCCAACACAGTTTTATTAACAGTTTTTATTAATTTTTCCTTTAATGACAACCTAAAGTTGGGGATGCGGTTAATACACAAGTGCGGTTTATACACCGGCAAATCTGATTATATTTCAAGCAGTCGATTCAATGTGTATTGATTTAAAAAAATAAATTTGTATATTGCTTTATAAAAAAATAAAATTGTATATATCTTATTGTAATAATGTTACCTCAATAAGCAACAAGCGTATACTGGGATTATAATCAAGAGTTTACATAATATTTGGCAAATGTATATATACATGTATTTACAGTCAAGCCTGTCTATAGTGACCAACCAAGGGAAGAGAGAATGGTAACCACTTAAGGAAAATGGCCTATATAGACAGGTTGATACATACATATGTATTCAGTCAAACCTGTCTACAGTGACCAAGCAAGGGAGAGAGAAATGGTAACCACTAGACAGGTTGATACATACATCTATATACCAGTCAAACCTGTCCATAGTGACCAACCAAGGGAGAGAGAAATGGTAACCACATAAGAAAAATGGCCTAATAGGGAGGTGGTTTTTTTAGACAGGTTGATACATACATCTATACAGTAAACCTGTCTATAGTGACCACTCAAGGGAAACAGAGAGGTGACTACTAATAGGGAGGTGGTTATAGACAGGTTGATACATACATCTATACAGTAAACCTGTCTATAGTGACCACTCAAGGGAAACAGAGAGGTGACTACTAATAGGGAGGTGGCTTTTATAGACAGGTTGATACATACATCTATACAGTAAACCTGTCTATAGTGACCACTCAAGGGAAACAGAGAGGTAACTACTAATAGGGAGGTTGCCTCTATAGACAGGTTGATACATACATCTATACAGTAAACCTGTCTATAGTGACCACTCAAGGGAAACAGAGAGGTGACTACTAATAGGGAGGTGGCTTTTATAGACAGGTTGATACATACATCTATACAGTAAACCTGTCTATAGTGACCACTCAAGGGAAACAGAGAGGTAACTACTAATAGGGAGGTTGCCTCTATAGACAGGTTGATACATACATTTATACATCGACTATGGGATATGAAATAATTGGTCACTCTAGAAAGGTGACTGCTATACAGAGGTGGCCACTATCACAGGTTTGACTGTATATTTTGATAATTCTGTGAAAATGTCATGTACTTGCAATACAGTGGAACCTCTTTATATCAAGCTATGTTGTAACAAGGTACCTGATATTATTTAGCTTGGTAATTTTACAGGTCCGGGTTCTATGTATTTTGTTGTTTTTGAGCCCAACATGCTCGTTATAATGGGGTTTCACTGTATTTTGGCAACTTCCTTAAAAAAATTACTTTTGAAAATGTAAATTAATTCATCTTCAAGTTGTTAATAAATATACACTCAATCAAAGTTGTTTTTATATCAGTATTATTCAAGGCATTTTTTGGTAATAACTATTCACCATAGACCTCACCTAGAGTAATTTCCAGACTACGCCTAAACTGGTTTTAAGGGATCTAGTAACATTGTCCAAATCCTCAAAATCCAATTGGAATTATTGTGGTTCCTCATACCTTGTTGTATTTGTATTAACAATAGAAGCATGGGACACGTTTTTCGTATTTCCCTTCCTTTCGTTAAAAAGATATTTACAATTGATGTGTTCAGATGTTAAACTATCCACTGGATAGTCATAACCATGTACAAAGTCAGTGCAATGTGTTAGTGAATATCACTTTCCATTTATCTTGAAATTTTCACACAATACCCAGTGGACATATGAGATAACAACAATATACAGTTCATCAACCATTCATCACCTTTTCAACATGTTAACCAAGTGACTAGATCCCTTTCTGTTTAAGTTACTAGATCCCTCTAAGTCTCAGAAATTGTACTCTAAATCCATCCTCTCACCCCCTTCCTGCAATAAAAGAGTCTTCTAAAAAGACCTTCAGTCACAGTAAAATAAAATGACAACAATTATGAACTTGAAATTGCTCAGTAGAAAATTAGTTTATTATACATATCAAGAAGAATTTGTCAATAGAATGCTTATCAATGATGTACAATGTAAAATGTTTGACCGTGGTATTTACATGGCAATAAATATGTGCATGTATTACATCTTAATTTTTAATGATATCTTTGCTAAATAATATTTTACTGAATTTAACTTCCTGCCTACCATCTTTTAATTCTAATTAGTTACTGCTAAAAGAAAAAAAAAGAAGAAATATCAACTGAATTAGGCATGTTATACCTAACTGATAGGAAGGCAATGCATCCTGGAATTTTGAGTATTAGTATATTTCATGAAAAAATAATTCTGTACATAGAACAATTGGCATGTAAACTTAATAAAGACATTTTAAATCAAACTACATATACACAAACGATGAAAGTAAAGAGTACTGACAAAATGTACAAATAATAAATATAAACCCTTTGATTAGATTAAACATAATATGCAAATATGTTACTGTATAAATGTATGATGAACTATGTTCATCACACTATATGAATTTCATGAAACCCACTGACAATGTATGATGATAATAATCATCTTTTACTGAAATTATTCACATGAATTTCGGTTGAGAAAGAGAAGGGCGCCAAGTCATTTTTTTGGTGGTACTTAGAGATAAATCATGTTTAAATTTTGAATGCCATGAAGAAGCCAATGTGGCTCATTTTTATATTTTGTGGAATATTCTGAAAATGTCATAACATGTAAAAGAGGCTCCAACCTACAAGATGATATGCATAACTAAATTCAGTCAAAAATAGACTTAACGCCCTTCTCACTCTCACCCGACAATTTTTTTTTTCCGCTAGAGGATGAGTTGTTGATGAAGACCTCTCCAACACAATTTATCTCTCTGGTCAGTATCCATAATTGTGACCGGATAGCAAAACCCTGAACTTGTCGGTAACAGTCAAAATGTAGATTTTCAAGCCATTAGAAAAGTTTTATCACAAGCTTTCATTTGATGGTTTGGTCTAACTCATTGGTCAATAATTGGCGAAGATTTTATTGTTTCAATTTGACAATCATAGGTCTTTTACACACGTTGTGTGAACTTAAAATGCAGATTTCTTTAAAACATGAATTACTGACAAGTGCCAGGTTTTGCTATAGCCGGTCACATTTATCTTTCTTCTCAGTATCCATAAATATAACATGGCTTCAACAAATATGTCGTAGTTCATTTTTCATCTCCATTAGAGAACATTAATTTCAAACCTAATTTGTGACGAAAAAGAAATATGTATTACTAGTAATTGAAGGAAAAGCCAAAAGCTACAAATCTGGAGTTCCCACCTTTCCCTCTTTTGTAATTAATAATTAAGTAAACATTATGTAAGCATTTAGTTTCTAATTGTATTTTGTATTTCTTATGTTTTTTGCAAGCGCTATGATACCCGCGTGAATAGCGTACTTTAAATGACAATTATTATTATGATCATAAACACAAACCAATTTTACAAAGCTATTTTAAGCTCTGCTCTGATATCCATTTTTGTCATGCTCATGAATCATATATTTAGTAAATATATATTTGAAAATTGTAGATATAAATAAATCTAATCAAAATCCGCACTTTAAATATGTATGGATGAAACAAAACATGTTTTCATGTCTTCTACTAATGTGCAATGATAAATCACTTCCTCTGCTCGCACACTCCCTTCGAGGCATTTAAGGGGACCACCACGCAAAGAACACCACAGGTGTATATGTATTGGTACCATTGTTTGATATTTTAATAGATATCCAACACTTTGCAAAGGGTCTCAGATCCAAAATGGAACCAACAGGGCCTCATGGTTCTGTATGTGCTAAACTTTTGCGAGTGAGCCAATTTTGTTTAAAGCGTACATTAGGACACAACAGAACCACGGAAGACCGCATACATCCTAGACAATAGATGGTCTTCTTCTGCACACCCATGAACACTTTAGTCTGGAAACCTATTTTTCTGAACTTGTTGGCGGAATGGACTACTGAAACTAACTTTAATTTTTAATAATAATATCATGTTTGGGTGCTGGTTCCCTTTAAAAATTACAAGAAATAAGTAGACATGATTACACTTTTACTAAGGAAAATAAATTGCAATATTTAGTACATTGCAATATTTAGTACATTTCAAATAATATAATTTCATACTTGTAGGGTGTTTTGCTGACTTGGCCCAGGGCTCACTTTGTAGCTTGTTGGACCTGTGACCCGGCAACTTTTAAAACTTTATCTCCACCTGAAAAAGACAATCATAACGAAGTGTGAAACCATTTTTTTAACCATCAATTCATTTTGATTTATTTCCACTTTTTTACACCAATACAGAAACATCATACAAAATACACAGGTCTAATTTGTGTGGAAAATTACTTAAATGGGCCTGAAATTCTAGGTAAACAGAGCCTAAATGCCTGCTTTGCCTGAAAACTGGCATCCCTGTTGTTGTTGTTGAACTCAGGATTAAAGGGATCCAGTAACATTGTCCAAATCCTCAAAACTTACTTGGAACTCTATCGGTTCTCTCATACCTTGTTGAATTTGTATTAACAATAGAAGCATGGGACAGGTTTTTGAAATTTTGTATTTCCCTTTTATTAAAAAGATATTTACGGTTGAAGTGTTCAGACTTTTAGCTATCCACTGGATAGTCATAATCGTGTACAAATGAGTGAGTGAATATCATTTTGCAGTTTTGCTCATTACTCAGACATATAACATCCATTAAACAAGAAATTTTCACACATTACCGCCAGTGGACATAGATCACAACCATACACATTGTATCAACCATTCATCACTTTTTGCACATGCCATCAAAGTTAAAGTCCTCCTTGGACATGGATACAATGAACAGACAAGATGCTTACCAATATCACCCGAGACTTTCTCAAAATCACTCAGCGCTTGGTTGGAGTTGCTTGTAAGGAATGCTTCTTCTGCCGTTGATAGCTGTGAAAATCATCAACCATGAACAAAATGTCAATGAACCGTTTCTAAATAATATCATCATTTCTTATAATTTTATTCTAAATTATACCTAATCAACAGAACAGATGTAGCTGACAATGACAACAATACAGTAAAACATGTTTATAGTGACCACCTAAGGGAAACAAGAAAAGTGGCCACTAGAGACAGGCAACCTAACCTCTATATCAATAAATGTTCCATATTGGTTACGGGAAAAAATACAAACACAAATTGTGGTTATGTAATCAAACCTGTGTATAGTGACTATCTGAGAGAAACAAGAATAGTAACCATTATAGACAGGTGGCCTCAATAGAGAGGCTTCCCAACATTGTTTTTCTCTGCTGGGGATCACTTTTGGTCAATATCAATAAATGTTCCATATTGGTACTGGAAAAAGACAAACACAAATTGTGGTTATGTAATCAAACCTGTGTATAGTGACTATTAGACAAGTAACCATTAGACAAGTGACCTCTATAGAGAGGTTTCCCAGCATTGATTTTCTCTGCAGGGAGTCACTTTTGGTGACCACTACTAAAGAAAGGCTGGCCGATAATATAGACAGGTGGCTGCTAACACAGATTTGACTGTATCATTAGGCGGTGTAAAGCCCGGCGCAGACAGAGCCGACTCGACCCGATCCGACTGGTTTCAATCAGGCTAGAGTTGGGCCCGGTCGGTCGGAGCAGATTTATCGTGTTGAATCGGCCCAAACTGGCATCCGACTGTCTCTCGACTAGCAAAATGTGTGTCGCGAGGCACTGAAAACTGAGCCGATCGGAAGGACAACCAGTCGAGTCGGCTCTGTCTGCGCCGGGCATTACACACGGGCCAATTATCTAGATAATTTGTAGCATGTATATCACATATGTATGTAGGTGAATTATCTAGATAATTGTGTGTGTGACACCAGCCATTATAATTTGTTTTTCTGACCGAAATATAATTATCAGGAATAAGAGCTGGGTGAAACTTACAAGGCTGTTGACTGACTTTTATAGGAAGTTAGGACATTTTGTCTGTAATTTTACCATCAAGAATGCTGGCTCTTTGCAGGATAAGGACATTCTTTGCACTGAAATTTACCACTAGGAATGAGAGCAGGGGCCGAGAGCACAATCATGACCCAGGACCAGCCCTAGTTCCACTGATCTCTAGATATGCTTGTGTAATCCTTTACGGTTGGATGAGTTAGGGTGGAGTATGCGCTTTGCTACGTTCTGTTGATTGTATGATATTCTAGCATATTGACATCGATGAGTTAGAGCCAATGATGCTAATTACCATGTAATGGTAAATGTCGCTGGTCCATAATCGGGCCCCTAGACCCAGGTGAAATGTACAAAGGTGTCAAAATAGCCGGTGTCACACAGGGGCCAATTATCTAGATAATTAGTTTACGAATCGTATTATTATTATTATCTAGATAATTGGTCCCTCTGTGACACCGGCTACCGTTTCCTGTTCATTCTTCTGACTGAAATTTACAAGCAGCAGAAAAGGTGAACTGTGAACATTTCTGCAAAGAATGAGGTTAGGGTGAATTGTACAGTCATACCAGTTCCCCATTTGTGAACTGAATGAGAATTCTTACCGAGTCTCCTAATTTCCTGAGAGCTGCGAGTATTTCCACTTTTTGCATCGTGTAGAGGTCCTGTGAAAGCTTGCCAACTTTTCCATCTCTTTCAATCTGTAAGGGGAAAAAAAAAAAAATAATAAAAAAAATAAAATAAAAAAATAAAAAATAAAAAATCGAAAAAATAAAAAATGATAGTTTTCTACATAAAATATCAGTTGGCGTATCAACATTTTAACTTTAGACAACATGGAAGAGGTTCCACACTTTCCATCTCATTTTCAAGGGACTCTTTCCAAAGCTGTCAGCATTGATCAAGCAAGTTGATAATTAATTTGTACTGATTTTGACAATAATTTACAGAGGCCTGCTCCTTATAAAATGCATCAATGGCTAAATTGCCCTAAGTCTAAGTCCTCACTAATTTTGTTTTTCTCCATTAAATTGACCCTCACTGTTAATGAGTTTGTTTCATGGTTGGTTGGTTACTTGTTTTTTAAAGACGCGTTCAATCAATTATGATTATTTAGGACTGAGACTGCTCTTTATCATCACCATCAAAGAGACACAGCCTAGGTTTGAATCTGGGCCTATTAGTGCTAACTAAGAGCGGAAACTCTGAGTGACCCTCTCGACCAGGGCCCCTTTTCATAAAACTTGTCCAATTGTGGTAAATTCCCAATTATTGTAACTCCAGTCCAGAGTCAATCAGCATAGAGCATTGTACTTTTTGCCATGGTCAGTGGCGTAGCATGGTCAGACTGAATGGGGAAGGGGGGGGGGGGGGGGGGGGCACACCTTATATATTTCATTGTTTATTTGGGGGCACGTGCCCCCGGAGGCCCCCCCCCCCCCATGTCGCTATGCCACTGGCCATGGTAGTTACAATAATAAGGGAGTTCGTAGTTACAAACTGCGCATGCGCCAATTTCTGAGACGAAAATTCACTGTACCAAAAAACATCGATATTGCCCGTTGTCCCATAGACCTTCGTGCAATTATTGTCACATTTGAAACATGTTTTCACAGGAAATTTGGCTCGAAGTCATAAATGTTTTTCTGAATTAATCATAATGGACATCTCATATATACATAAGACTGATTTTTTAAAATTTATTTTTTCTATTTATTTTCAGATTTTAACAAAAATATCAACGTTCGTATCTGGGCTTTTATTGAAATCGCAAAGGCCCCATACTTAGATTTGTGTGTACTGTTTTCTTTTAAGTGTTGAAAACGGGCAAAGATGTGATTTTTGTTATTACAAAAATTATTTAGCCTGCTTCAAGTTTGAAAATTAAAATGAATGGTTATATTTATTCAATTTTAAATATTTTAGGATTAAGGCGAGTTTTTTTTGGTCAGGTCTTTCAAACGTAACGAAACACAAGGAGAATTCATGCACGCACGCGGAAATTCTGCATAGAGCTCCTGTACCAGGGGTGTGAGAGCAAGATTGAAAAAAAAAAAAAAAAAAAAAAAAAAAAAAAAAAAAAAAAAAAAAAATCAGAAAAAATCTTAAAGGAGGGGTGCAATCCCGGCTTTGATTCAGCTTTATAGCTTTGAATATGTGCCTTTATTGATATACCACATTCTTCTTTTTTTTTTAATCCTTAAGTTGGGCAAAAAAGGAAAATTTCATGCACATTTTTGGCTCTTTTTCGCGTCGGCGTTCCATACTCCTAAAAAAGTAATTTTAGCGGAGCGATGAGCTCATGAGTCATGACGTCACCGGCAGGCAATAACACGGAAGAGCGAGAATTGTTTACAACGTGGTTCAATGCAAACACTTTGAATTGCTAGTAATACAAACTCGTATTTGCTTGAAAATTGAGGATTAACTGAAATTGCCTCAGGAATGAATTTTAGCAAGATGCAGCAACACATCTAAGGAAAGTATTAGCCTGCACCGTTTTCCATAAGGATCCACGTATGAGGCGGATTTAGAACTCAAAGGTTAAATTAACGAGGGCCGACTGGGAAGGACCTAGCGAGTGTGTGCAGGTCTGCCAGAGTTTCGGGGGGCCGCCCGGCAAGACAGGTTATGCTCTCGCGTGCTAGCTGCCGCGACAACTACTTATTACAAGTTCTGAAAAGTAACGAAAATGCAAGATTATTATTCTAGACTATTTCTTAATTTACTTACATGTTTGCATGGCTTTTCAAACAAATACAAGAACGATTACCTTAGATGGACAAATCTATCACTTTTGTGGCCTCTTTGACAATGTTTATTGTTTTTTTCTCTGTCGGCATTCTAATGCCGACAGAGAAAAAAAAAAAATAAATGAACTGAACTTAGCGCTCTTTTGTAGTTTTGTTATTTAATTTGCAAACGGCGTAGACTACGTGTATGATATCGATGCCCAGAAATTGATTGACTATGTTCAACCTCCCGCACGCTCGCCAACCACTTGAGTTTTGGATTTGTTTACCTTGGGGAAAAGTAATATTTTGCTCAAAACTGAGGTAATTCTGAATGTTCTGTAAATATATTTCCGTAAATATTGTTAAATAGATCCATCAAAGCAATGATGCTTGTCATTTTATTGCCGCATAAAAAGATGAATTTGAGTGCGAAACACCGCATTTTTGTACACCATGTTTTGAGACGTGATCGGATGAAGCCGCCACTTATTATGGTTAGGCTAGGCCTGGGCTAGCCGCAGCGCTCGTGCGTGCTGATGGCCGGAAGACCTGTCTGCGAGGGACTGGGTATACGATTGCTATAATATCGGAGACTTCCTCGAAGCGATAGAGTGAGTATGCGCCTTTATTTGGCAATTATATTTGTTGTATTTGTGGAGACAAATAATGAAATAAGAATTATAATAATGGTGTCTGCAATTATGGGGAAATTGTCATGAATTTGCTCAGCCACGCTCAACAAATCTGTTCGGTTGCACCTCTATCACTTCCATTCTATTTTGGCTGCCGACGCACAATTTGGAATTTTATCTTCAGGAACTGTCAATTCAAAACTCGATTCTGACTCTGATCCAGATCTTTCGTCTAATTCACGCTCACTGTTAGAATCAGATGAATCTGGGTGTGGATCCTCCATAATTATAAACTCAAACAAATGTATGTAGATATTGAAAAAAAATCGAAATAATATCTCTCTGTCAATGTGATTAGATGCGCTCAGCGTGTACGTCTATGACAATTAGAGTATCGGGGATCCTGTGATTGCCTGCAGATGACGTCACAACTATGACGTCATTTTTCTTCGCCCGAACTCAATTTTTTTGGGGGGCACTTTCAAAGTAAATTTTCAGGTCCTCATATCATTTATAAATAATTTTCCAAGTGCAAAACAGTTGTTTTATTCGAAATCTACATGTAAGTGGCTTTCTGAAGGGCTAAAATGCCATTTTCAGCTGATTTTCTTGACACCATACCTTTAAATGAAAAGTGTGCGCGAAGTCCCTAACTATACCTTAGGCCGCGCTGCGCCGGGGTTCAAGGCTCGATATCGATGCAGCCGTGTAACTCGGCGGTGTGCATGCTAGCGCTACGGGTATATGTATAGCACAGGCGCGCGTTCGTTCAGGTGTGCGATTTCCGCATGTGCTAAATACAAAATTTGAACGTTTCAAAATATGCTAAACCATTGAGTGCTAATACTCAAAATAATTGGAAATTAAAAATAATCGGAAATTATAAATTAAAAATAAGCGGAAAATGAAGATTGCTGTTTGAGGTAAAAAATCGGAATTCCGCGGAAAATCGGAGGTCTCACACCCCTGCTGTACTTTAAATGCGTGCGTCACAGGCTGTGCCGTAAACGTACGCGTAAAGTCTCAATTTTGGTACAATCTTCCGAAAACCCGGTTACGTCCGTTGCTCCATGGGCTAACTACGAACTCCCTTATTGGAAAAGTTTTTATGAATCGGGGCTTTTCACTTCGCTTTTCAATACTTACATCTGCTAGTCTCAGTCTGAGCTGGCCTGGTTGTTTTTTGGCAAATAGTTTGATGACCTCTGGAGTCTTGAATGCTTGGCTTATGGCTGCTTGAATTGCCTAGATGCGTCGATTTAATACAAAAAAGGAAAATAAATTACTCACAAATTTGACAGAAGTAATTTTACATTTGCATACATGTAAAAATCGCAATGGCAGTCAACTT
Source organism: Echinarachnius parma (assembly GCA_037951105.1). Taxonomy (NCBI): domain Eukaryota; kingdom Metazoa; phylum Echinodermata; class Echinoidea; order Clypeasteroida; family Echinarachniidae; genus Echinarachnius; species Echinarachnius parma. The sequence continues at coordinate 38,728 of JBAMJV010010012.1, forward strand.
GCAAGTGATGTCACTATCAATCACAATTATGAACAGCTTGGAAAAGTATACATGTACAACATGTACACAATTCTCAACAGACGTCAAACTAACTTTTTTGATTACTTTACCGATTTTGCTAGTGGCTCCTCTGATTCCCCTCCTTTCATAGCAAACATAAACATTTCTGGGGTGGAATTCCCCTCTAACCATGTGAATGCCATGGTCTGTAGACTCAAGTCACTAATACTATACCCATTTAGAATAAAAATCTAATGATTTGGTACACACAATACTAAGTTTTGAAAGAATTGTAGACATGCTGGCTTCTTGCCAAACTGAATATGGGTGGGTAAAGCTATTATTAACTTAACCTTGTTTGAAGAAATGGTTAAAGTGGATTCTTAAAATTGTATTTGGCACTCAAATGGGTAATGATACAACACATCATAGGATCCGACTTTCATTGGATGAAGACACTTACCAGCTGCATGCCGTTGAGTTGATCCACAAGACTCATATCCCCCTTCATCATTTTCTCTAGCGTCTTGTTGAAGTCCTCCAGTTGCTCCAGCGTGTCCTGCTTCGTCTCCTCATACTCATCCTCCTCCATGTCTTCCCTGTTTAAAGGGCGGATGGTCAGGATAAATTGAATATGAGATTAAATTCATCTTCACTTTAATTATCATAAAAAACATTAACAAAAGAATATCATGTAAAAATCATAGTGGTCTAGACTTCAAAAAGGCACAAGATTTGACTTGAAACTGACTACTACTGGTCCAAATGTTATCTGTTAAATAGTTGTTAGTTGCTCCCCACTAAAATTAATCATGCTTAAATGGAAAAAAGAATTGGACAAAAGGAAAAGCTAACAATTACCATTCAGTCTTGGCAATCAATGGTAAAGACTAGTAAGGACCCTTTTTTGTACTTGACAAAATGCTAGGTTAAAATTAAACAAAATGTGCCCCCTCATGAAAATGCACGGGGCCTCCTGCCTGTTGTCCCCTTCTGTAAAAATCCTAGTTTCACTACTGACGAAACCCTCGTCACCTTGCCTCCTCCAGGTCAGCTAGCTGAGCCATCAGCCGATCCAGCTGCTCCTCCAGATTGTGCTTCAACACCTCCGTTTCACTGCGCCCTCTCGAGGCCATGTTGGGTCAGGTTATAAGATAATTTCTTCCTGGATTGTCTGTATGTCTGCAATTAATACCTGAAAAGTAAATATAAACATAATTATTGCAGCTGCTCCTCCAGATTGTGCTTCAATACCTCTGTCCCATTGCGCCCTCTTGAGGCCATGTTGGGTCAGGTAATTACTTATTAGAAGCCAAAGTAGTGCTGTAACCGATCATCGGATCGGCATACGATCCCGATCCGATCATGCCTGATCGGGATCGTTTCTGCCGATTTCCGAACATGCAGAAAAATCAGAAGATCGGATCGGCAAAAAAATAAAAAATAAAAATCGTTGGAAAATGATCCCTAAAAACATATTTTGGGAAAATAAATGAATACCAAAGTAACATATATAAGCCCAAGGTAATCTTGTATGGGTATGCTTTCATTTCAAACTGATTACCTCTCCTTTTAGTTTTACAAAATTACTCACGGCGATTCTGAAAGGTTACTAAGCTCAGTCCCATGTGATTAATTTGGCGTAACCTTTCAGAATCGCCGCGAGTAATTTTGTAAAAGGAGAGGAATCAGTTTGAAATGAAAGCATACCCATACAAGATTACCTTGGGCTTATTCATATGGATATATGTTGCTTTGGTATTCATTTATTTTCCCAAAATATGTTTTTTGGGATCATTTGACAAAGAAAAAAAAAACGATTAAAAAAAAAAATATTATGATTTTTTATCAGATCCGATCCGATCTCCGATCCGATTTCTATCATCGATAAAATTTTGCCGATCCGATCAACCGATCCGATCATCAAGGTCAGTTACAGCACTAAGCCAAAGGCATTCCTTTCTGGATTGATTGTTTGTAGGCTATGTCTGCAACTTTTCCCTGAAAAGAAAAAACAAACAGAAATCAGAATAATTGCAAGAATAATTTGAAAACATGTTCAAAATCAAATTGTTCGGTCAGGTTATTACTTTCTTTCTGGATTGTACATTACATATGCCTGAAGCTTTTAACTGAAAAAGTAAACAAGAACAAACTAACAACATGCATGAATACTATTGAAAATTATTAGCGCCATCTGGAGTGGAACTGGAATCTGGATACAAACAAAAAGTGACAGGTCGTCAACAAGTCAAGACTAAGAAGTATTATTAATTAAGAGTGAAAAGTTTGTCAGCCATCCAATTATTCTAATACATTGATTATCATTATGATTATGTGATTCTTTGGGCAAGCTATCAATATTAGTTTCAAGGCAGTCACACATATTTTATCCTCTTGTTGACATTTGCTCTTTACTTTACAGTCGTAGTACTTGCCTTTTGACTTCCCGGGTTGCCTTAATCGATTGAGTCGAGATTCCACTGATTTTCCACTTGATTCTTTTTTGTATTCTGAATCTGAGTTCTGTAACCACTAACTGTCCCTTGACATTAATATTGTGACTATGATGAGTATGAGTGACCTATCGAGCCCGATCCGAGTAGACTCCTCCAAATTTCAGCATGCAAAGCAAGTTCTCCAGTCAAAATCTTGCTTGTGCTTGACCTTAGCAGCGGAGTTGCTAATTTGGTTCGGGTTTGTAGAGGAAAGCTAGCGGGCTAGGGACGGCCAAATTATTGACTTAGATTCGCTCAAACTTCCTCAATTATACGTGTTTATCGCTAGTCTATCTTCAGTCTGGTTAATTTAAATTTGTTAAAAAAGAACTAATTATATAAGCTTTTACATACATTTTCAATTCAAATTGTTTAAAAAAATTGTGTTTTAATGTTTTGGGTACATTTTACTTTTTATTTTTAAACAAATGGGGTAACATTTATGAAAATTATATTACAAAAGACTGCAACGAGACAGAGTATCATTTTCTAGACTTGTGTGCAATCGTTTTGAAGTAATTTTAAATTAAAATCAGACGGTTTTGACATTTGTGAAGTACAATTAAGTACAAATAATCAATAAAATTATACAATTGTAATGTTTCTGCGATAATGAACCGAAATAATAACAAATATCAATTAATATATGGTAATTATTTGTCTGAGATCTTGGGCTTGAGTCTGTGCGAGTGACTAAGGGCTGAGAAATTGATAACTGAATTTTTCCAAGTGAAAAAGGGTTAATGTTCAAATTAATATTGGCTAAGGAAGTTGATTTATATCAGTCTTAAGTTAATGGAGATCTTAATTGAACGTTCGAGCACATTATAGTCACTTTACCGTGTTGATTTCACCTGCATTATGCTGTTTTTAATTCGTCGCAAGGGACGCTACGCGCTATTTCAGCAACGGACATAACTGGAGTGAAAGAGCGGTCAAGCACCAGCCTCCCCGCCAGCCCTAGCCCGGTCGTTTCCGCCACCAGTCCGCTTCAAATTATCAGCCAGGAACTTGAACTTGGTTTGTCAGCTGACTCACTGACTGGACTATCAACTTTATTAGAAGTGGCCCTTGTTGACTCTAAAACTTAAAAGAAACCTAAATAGTTAAAAGGATGAGTTTTCATCTTCTGCAAGGAGCACGGTAGAATAAATTTAAGCTTTAATTTACCAGGCGCAGCATTGGAAGCGTGCCATTTTTTATTGGTGATCGTTCCAGTATCACAAAAATGATGCAGTGGAAAGAGTTGTTTGCAAAAAGTTGCAATTTCGTTAATCCTGCCGGTGAGCGGAGAGATGAGATTGACTCGAATCCCACCGTCCCGTATCATCTGCATTTCCAGACTGTTGAAAGACTTCCTGTGGTAAGCATAATCTGGCAAACATAAAACATTCCAAACCATGTGAAAATGAATTAAATCTTTCTCATACAGACAGTATTCATAGTAAATGTTAAACTGAAATAACAGACTTTTTAATATGAATTCGACAGACTTTTCAAGATTTGATCGCATATAAAAAAAAGGAGAAGTTTAAAAAAATTATACAGACCTGTGTGTTCAACCTTGCCATATTGACTGTCATGATGATGCTGATATCACTTATCAGTGATAGTGATACTTTGTGTTTGGCTCTAGCTAGGTAATTGAAATGTGTTATAACTAAAGATTAAGAAAACAGAATATCACTAATGTTCTTTCAGTTTTACTAATGAATGTTTTAACTTTTAATGCTTATAAATGTTTCCTCCAGTGATAAATATGAAGCCGGCATTTTCTACCAAATCGTGCCGACGACTTGGGCTTGGCTAGATCGATAAATCTATCGCTTTCATGGCCTTTTTGACATTATTATTGTTATTTTCACTGTCGGCATTCTAGCGATAGACGCTACCGATACACTCTGCCTGGGGAGGCAAGAACACCCGTAAGTCCACAGTAGAAATGACTTGGCCGTTCTGTATAGCAGCTTTGCAGCGTGCGCGCTGTACCGTCTTTGACCGTACCTAGCTGCTGAAAAAATGTTCGCGCATACAGATGCACATTAAGCAGTTTGAACAAAAAGTACCGCGAAAGACCGATGAAGAGTGATGGAAAATCGTTGGAAAATCTCCCAAATCGCTGTAATTATAGAATGACATGTATAGCGACACACGAGATCGGTGAGTTAAAGTATTATATTAGCCCTAAATGTATTGATAGGGCTACAAATGTCGCTCAAAGTGTGAGAATGTGGTGTTTTGTATTTGAACTCAAATGATTTTCCGTACATATAAGTCATTTCTACTGTGGACTTACGGGTGTTCTTGCCTCCCCAGGCAGAGTGTAACGGTAGCGTCTATTGCTAGAATGCCGACAGTGAAAATAACAATAATAATGTCAAAAAGGCCATGAAAGCGATAGATTTGTCGATCTAGGGCTTGGCATGCTTTACCAAAAGAATGGATGCTCCGTACAAGTTGCATCTATTAGAGCATCAGTTCTTTTTGTCGTGCATGCCAATAAAGCAAAGTTTTTTTGTACTATTTTGTTCAACCTTGCCATGTTGTCAATCATACATGGTGATGCTGCTGATACTCTTGTGTTTGCCTCCTCTAGGTAATTGAAATACCGTAACAGGGCTTTCGCTTTATTTTTTTTCAGGTTGCGAAAATTGCACATCCAATATATTCTCACCATCATAGACTTGCGTGTTGTAGATCCTAATTAGTTAGTGGCCAATACAGAGTTTCTAGCTTATTTCTAGTGGCCAAATGAAATTTCAGGTGGCCATTGGTACCCGGGCCACTGCTAAGGGTGAGCCCTGCGTAAACCAGGGTGACTTTGGCCGCCAGGGTGACTTTGCCACTTTTTGAAATGAATGTATTTTCATCAAGCCTCACTTTTTAGAACAAATTTCTTATTGTTTTAAATATATATTCCTATACTATAGTATCAAGGGTAATGTAAAGAATCAGAAATTAGTTCTAAAGTGTGAGATTTCATGCTTCGATTGCATGCAGTCCCACGTCCACCAAACAAAGTAAAAACATGTGCAGAGCCTGAGGCTAAGCTCCTAGTGCTGTTACTGCTGTACACATGTAACATGTATGTAGCGTACATATAAACATGCAAACATGAATCTAATTTAGTCAAATATTGTTATCTGTGGTAAGATGTCTGCTGCCATCTTGAGGCTATAAATAGAAAGCTCAACTCTATTTATGTACACAATAGCAGATCATTTTTGAGAGAGCATTGATCAGCAAATCCCAGCAATGCTATAATTTTTTAAATTTTGATTTTAGAAATCCTTGTTGCCCCCCAGTGGGGCAAGTTAAATGATGCCTCATCAAAATGTTATTGTCTGTGCACAACAATAATTTGGTTGCCCAAAACAAAGTTCTAAACATTTAAAAAAAGTGTGTCTTCTTTGGTTGCTTGGCGGAAAAAGTAGAATTTTTTATACCAAAATGTTGTTGCCCAAAGCTCATTTTGGTGGCCCTGGGCTAGTGGTCCAGATGAAATACAAGTGTTAACCCCTTGATTACGGGAACTGGGTGGGCTGTGTACAAAGTCTATGGGGATTTCAGAATCTCGAAGGGATCGGGGTGACGTGATTGATCATTGATACACAAGTATGGATCATAATTTTCTAGAGCTGAGTCAAACCGGATATTTTGCATTTCGAATATGAGTCGTGTAAAAACGGTCGGATATCGAATATTCGAAAAAAAAAAAAAAAAAAAAAAAAAAAAAAAAAAAAATCGATTTTTTTTTTTTTTTTTTTATTTTTTTATTTTTTTATTTTTTTTTTTTTTCTTCATAATTTTTTAAATAAATATTCTGTCCGTTTTTTTTTTCAATTAGAATCGGCAGTACAGTGTGCTGTTAGTGTACAAACTGCTGTCAAGATGAAATACTTTGGTATCTCATCATAGATTCTTCTAAATTTGGCACTCACTATACCACATGTATTTTAAATTAATCCTCTTACCAAGGCTTTGGTTTATTATTTGTTTTGTTATTTGTAATTTATGTAAAATACCTTAACTTTTAACTTTAGCAATAGATAAGCAGGGTTCAATGTGCCATTTTCTGATCGAATCTATCGAATGGGGATTACAAAATTAAACGGGGAAAAAAAAAAAAAAAAAAAAAAAAAAAAAAAAAAAAAAAAAAAAAAAAAAAAAAAAAAAAAAAAAAAAAAAAAAAAAAAAAAAAAAAAAAAAAAAAAAAAAAAAAAAAATCGATTTTTTTTTTTTTTTTTTTTTTTTTTTTTTTTTTTTTTTTTTTTTTTTTTTTTTCGGATATTCGTATCCGAAAATTTGTATTCGGTATCCGACCTTCACGGTCGGATATCGAATAGCCATTCGATTTGACTCAGCTCTATAATTTTCTTCAATTATTTTTGTTGTTAGGTATTTAGCCCATAACACATTAACAAGAGATGTGGTTACCATTTAATGTACACTTGCCCCCACCAGTCCTGAAGCATAAATGGTAAAAATAATGTTTTTCCCTAATAACCAATTAGTTACATTGTATCATTGTATATTACCATGTACCATAACTGCATCTTTTAATCAAGGGCAGCAAGTAGGACAATTTGCTTGCCTGCCTACAATTTGAGTACTTGTCCTGGGCTAGCGACTTTGTAGCACCCTATAAGGCCATAAAAAATAAATTGTTGGATTGGCGTAACCCGCCCGTCCCTAAAAATACCGCCGACCCTAGATGTTTTTGCCGATTGCGATCAATATCGTTATGTATCGTTGTGTATATCGAAGCGAAAAAATTGCTATCGCCTGAGTATCGCGCTGCATTTGCGATCGATATATTTGCTGCACTAAAAACCCGGAAGTGTTGTGATATCGCTTTTTCCCCGCGAGGCGATGAAGGCGCGAATACTGCATACAGTACATGCAATGTACCGTACGTACACGCGGTACCGAATACCCCGCGTTACCTATGCAGCGCATGCATGTACAATGTTTATGCCGCCGGCCAGGGCCAGCATGCAGATCTGCATATTAAAAAAAAGGTAAAAAAAAAAAAAAAAAAAAAATCCCGACCGACCTACCCTAATTTTTGGTTGCCCGTTATGCCAATCAAACAATTTTTTTTTTTTGGCCTAATGTGCTGTGTGGACTATTTTTGAACTGTGCACCTAAAGGTACATGTAGGGGGATGTGGGTGACATAAAAGTGCAATTTGGCCCTTTGCCAATTGTGCCAAATTTGCACTGTATGATTTTTGACAATGTTTGTTTTATTAATTGTGTGGTTTAGAACAAATTCTCAATTGATCATGACAGTGCGGATGTGTTTGTGTGTGTGTGTGTCAAACATCTACATGACCCTGTAATTACATTTCCAATTATTTACATGCTCCCTTGCGTAATTAATTTTGCTTCTATTTCTAAGCCTAAGCAGGGCTCTCTTTCCCATTCCTTTTGATATTTTATTGATATCTACAAGTGACTGTGACTACATACATGTACATGTATCAATGTAGGAATTAACTTTTTTTTTAAGGGGGCTACTTTTCCCATTGCCTCAAAAAACCAAGGGGCTACTTTAAGAAAAGTGGGGGCTACTTTTGAAAAAAGGGGGCTACTTTTTGAAAGCCATATTGTAACTGTACAGAACTCTTTGGAATGTTATATTAAACAATACAAAGAATTGTTTTTGTATAATATGAATCAAATCAGGGTTCTCGCCAAGCGACAGGCGTACATTTTGATGAGATCATACCGCCATGCCCATGTGTAAACTAAAATCAATAAATTCACGACAATTTCCCCATATTTGCAGACACCATTGACCATTGTCATAATTCCAATTTCATTATTTGCCTCAACAAATACGACAAATCTCTCTATCGAGTCTCAAAACGTAACGCGATCTGCCAAGGCACAAACATGCGAGAGCAGAGAAACAAAAATGCAGTGTTTCACGCTTTAATTCATCTGTTAATATGGCGATAATAAAACAAACATCGATGCTTTGATGGATTTATGTAACAGTATTTACGGAAATATAGTTAACAAATATTCAGAATTACCTCAGTTTCGAGCAAAAAATTAGTTTTCCCGAAGTACAGGAACGAAAACTCTAGCGCTTGTTCAATACTTATCGTACTATACTGACTACGTATTACTAGTAGTCTTCTACATGCGAACGTAAACGGAACGTTGGCCCAGCTGTTTATAAATCGTTTGAGAATTGGCCACAGTTTGCTTCTTTTTTCCTCTTTTTCTCGGATGGTTATTCACTTAAAGTTTCAGGCCTGTCAGCTTCCAGCGGATTAGGCCGTTTGGAGGATCCTGCTTTCAAGAGAAAGCGCTCTATATTGCGAGATATTTGTTCCGAATAAAAATGCAAACGTATCCGAATTCCTTCGTTTATAACTTACAAGATTGCCAGCGCCGCTGCTGATGTATACGTGTACAAATCGCGCGTACGCCGCGCTCTAATATCTTTGCCTTCGCTGCGGTGCTATGCGATGCGATGAGCGGTAAATTTAGGTACGGTTCGGTCGCTAACAGTTTAGCACTGTCGCGCGCGCGCTGCATGCATTCCTACTACATAAGTACGTACTACGCGGACGGGACTCGGATACTTTGTGTCATGCATGTAAAGCCCAGTATATATCGGTACTTCGAAGCAGACAAGCGTAGCAGTGTTTACATCTTTCTTCACAACATATCGGCGCGGCACTCGCACGGCCATGCATGCATTATTGTATCCCCCGAACCACTTCGGGGGATACTATGGATTTGGCCTCGTCGCGCCGCCGCCGCCGCCGCCGCGTCCGCCGCAGAGATTTTCTTGTGAACGCTCTACAGGTCCGAGTTCTTGTCCGATCATTTTCTAATTTGGTATGAAGGTGTATTAAAGGGGACCACCAGGCAAAGGACAACACATTATTATATGTTTTGGTACCGTTTTGTGATATCAAATATATACCCAACATTTTGCAAAGAGTTGTGTGATTCATAAACAAAGCAATTAATTTCCACCACTTACGGAACCACTGCTATTTCCTGGTTCCACACGGGCCAAGCATTTGCGAGTGCGTCAATGCTTTCACGCGTACGTCAATAGAATCCCGGATGATTCGTTCGCTCTGCACAGAGCGCTCAGGCTCTCCGCACATGTAGTCTACGCAATTCAGACCGCATGAACGCATGGTTGAGAATGGTGATACGTTTTCCAATTATATATTTTTTCTGAAAACATATTTTTGTGAACTTGTTGAAGGAATAGAATACTAAAGATGTTACCTTTCTATAATAAGAATATTATTTTTGGTTGGTGGTACCCTTTAAGGAAAGAGGATGAAGCCTATTGATTTTGGTGTGGGGCGGAGTCCTGGTTGCCATGGTAACCATGATATAAAGAAATAGTTAAGATTACCTTGTGAACGCTCTACAGGTCCGAGTTCTTGTCCGATCATTTTTTAATTTGGTATGAAGGTGTATTAAGGAAAGAGGATGAAGCCTATTGATTTTGGTGTGGGGCGGAGTCCTGGTTGCCATGGTAACCGTGATATAAAGAAATAGTTAAGATTACCTTGTGAATGCTCTACAGGTCCGAGTTCTTGTCCGATCATTTTCTAATTTGGTATGAAGGTGTATTAAGGAAAGAGGATGAAGCCTATTGATTTTGGTGTGGGGCGGAGTCCTGGTTGCCATGGTAACCATGATATAAAGAAATAGTTAAGATTACCTTGTGAACGCTCTACAGGTCCGAGTTCTTGTCCGATCATTTTCTAATTTGGTATGAAGGTGTATTAAGGAAAGAGGATGAAGCCTATTGATTTTGGTGTGGGGCGCGGTCCTGGTTGCCATGGTAACCATGATATAAATAAATAGTTAATATTACCTTGTGAACGCTCTACAGGTCCGAGTTCTTGTCTGATCATTTTCTAATTTGGTATGAAGGTGTCTTAAGGAAAGAGGATGAAGCCTTTAGATTTTGGTGTGGGGCGGAGTCCTGGTTGCCATGGTAACCATGATATAAAGAAATAGTTAAGATTACCTTGTGAACGCTCTACAGGTCCGAGTTCTTGTCCGATCATTTTCTAATTTGGTATGAAGGTGTCTTAAGGAAAGAGGATGAAGCCTATTGATTTTGGTGTGGGGCGGAGTCCTGGTTGCCATGGTAACCATGATATAAAGAAATAGTTAAGATTACCTTGTGAACGCTCTACAGGTCCGAGTTCTTGTCCGATCATTTTCTAATTTGGTATGAAGGTGTATTAAGGAAAGAGGATGAAGCCTTTTGATTTTGGTGTGGGGCGGAGTCCTGGTTGCCATGGTAACCATGATATAAAGAAATAGTTAAGATTACCTTGTGAACGCTCTATAGATCCGAGTTCTTGTCTGATCATTTTCTAATTTGGTATGAAGGTGTATTAAGGAAAGAGGATGAAGCCTATTGATTTTGGTGTGGGGCGGAGTCCTGGTTGCCATGGTAACCATGATAACCATGATATAAAGAAATAGTTAAGATTACCATGTGAACGCTCTACAGGTCCGAGTTCTTGTCCGATCATTTTCTTATTTGGTATGAAGGTGTATTAAGGAAAGAGGATGAAGCCTATTGATTTTGGTGTGGGGCGGATTCATGGTTGCCATGGTAACCATGATATAAAGAAATAGTTAAGATTACCTTGTGACCGCTCTACAGGTCCGAGTTCTTGTCCGATTATTTTCTTATTTGGTATGAAGTAGACTTGGGCGGTTCTGCCCCAGCTTGGAGTCGATTCTGATTCCATACCCATGTCTCGGTTCCGAGAAGAATCGGTTCTGAGATCGTATAGCGTACATGTACACATAACTCATACAATCACACAATCAGCTCTGTGTATGTGAGAAGGTAACTCGCCGGATCGCCTACCGCGCTGGCGATCCAGTTCTAACAAAAATTGTTAAAATGCAGTGCGTTTGTAATCGAGGTAAATCTGAACAGTTTGATATCATTTTTTCGTAGAAATCATTTTAGAAATGCAAAAAAGTAATTGATTTAGGAATCTGGTTTATTTAAGAGGATTTGGGGCCACAAATGCACTGCATTTTAACCATTTTTTTTTAGAACTGGATCGCTTGAATTGCGAATTGCATGCATGCGTACGTATATGCGCTGTACACGTACGAACGCCAGCGTTGTTTTCTTGAAATAAATAAGACGGGACCGGTGCGGGAGAGACCGGGAGAGACTGTGTCTGTGCGAGACACGGCAGTTCCATGCGTTTGCGCGAAATAGTTTGATTCTATTCTGATTAGAACCGAGGAGAGTCGGCATAAGAGATCGACTCTCTTGAAACCGACTCGTTCTTGCGCGCGATCTCCCTTCCCCGCGAGTCGATTATTCACAGAATGAGCTCCGCAAGTTAGCAAAGGCCTCGCCGCTGACGCGGCTCAGTCCAGCGATCACTGCTGTAATCGCCTTGTCTATTAATCAGACCCTGCTCGGAGGACAAACAGCGCGCGAGGCCTTGCCCAAAGGCTACTGCCAGCCTAGTAGAACAACGTACACCACCAAACTTGTTCAGTTCACAATATTACAACCCACAAAAGTGCAATGCAATTGGTTCGGGGGATACATGTGCTCGGCTGCGCGACCCGCCGAGCGCGCAATTTCTAGTTATTTAGTCGGATTGTGTGTGCGTGTGGGCTAGTGCTAGCTCGTGTCCGTCGGGGCTGCTCCGGCGAGGGCGACTCTTCGTAAAAGGGTCGCCCGCTCAAGTACAGTTTTCATGATTTTAGGGGGCGATTTTGAGACTCACGGGGGCGAAATCGCCCGTCGCCCCCGTGTATTTCCGACGTTGACATGTATAGTTCACTATCCCTGTACCACGATTGACTAAATTGCATTGTTTCACAATATTACAAAGTTCTACGTAGCTGTTCCCGTGTTTTCCCTGTCATCCACCTGTTAATTAAACATTTGTTTACATTTACAATAAAATGCAGGTCTCTTTCGATTCATTAGCTAGCAATCCTACATTTTATTTACATTACAAACCACCCCCACCCCCCTCTGTAAAATGCAAGCTTCTTTTGATTCATTAGTGATCAATGCTACAATTGTATGTACATAACAAACCAACCCGCCCCCCCCCCCCCCCCCCCCCCCCCCCCCTCTGTAATATTCAAGCTTCTTTCGATTCATTAGCTAGCAATGCTACATGTTTTTATATATATTGTATTATTTAGTAATCTCATTGTGAGGATTTGGTATCAAAACAGTTTGAGTTGAAGTGAATTGAATGGGATTGTCATCCAATGTATGATAACCCGATCACTACGGGGACCGAGAATTCTCGGTCCCCGTTGCGCCTACTCATATACGGGAACCGAGATTTCTCGGTTCCGAGCAAGGGCTTTATTAATTGCATAAACATACATGTATGCATCTTGTAAGTACAATATAATTTGGCTGAATACAAAGATTGAACCCTTGGCTACATGTACATGTATATCAAGTTTCCCCGACTCTAGTTGCATGATTATTGTTTTATTACAATTTTATCATGGTAATACACAAGTCTAATTTCAGGATATTCGTATACAAACATATACAAGCCAGAATCAGAGTTTTCGCATAGAATTTCACTTCGCTGTCCCTATACTATGCATATCGATTGCCTCTATTGTGTGAACTACTTGACCAGCGAACTCACGCTAGGTTGAATAGAAGCGAATACAATGCCATGGTCAACCAGATATCGATCGGTTCTTTTGTGCGCTCCCAGTGGGGTAACTCGACCGGTCCGTAAAATAATCTCGTATATAGCTATTGAAGCAGTATATCTATTGCCGTGGTAAAAGGGTTAATTAAACTCTGTGTTTACATTAACAATAAAATGCAGGTCTCTTTTGATTCATTAGCTAGCAATCCTATATTTTATTTACATTACAAACCAACCCCCCCCCCCCCCCCCCTCTGTAAAATGCAAGCTTCTTTTGATTCATTAGCTAGTAATGCTATGTCATGTTATGT